>JANDJT010000092.1:13806441-13833536 GCA_024331685.1 Stegophilus panzeri | reverse complement strand
GGGTTGTTGTTAATTATACTTTTGTTCCTGCCCTGATGAGAATAGCTCTGCTCCAAAAGAGTTTATCTTTAAAGATTTCAGTGGATACTCAACAAATTAAAAACCAATATTTAAATCTCTTGAAGTTGTGAACGAGAAAGTTGGGTTCCTCTAAGACGTGTGAGGTGATGGCTCGATGGGATATGATTTCCAGCCAAGCCTTCCAACCTCATAGCAAACTTTAATCATATCTGCAGCTTGCAAAATGCAGAGCTGTGGCACACGATAGCCAAACCAATAGGTTTTTCTTCCGTTACGAAGACCACAGGATTACCACAAGACTGCTTTATTCAAGCTGGCCAAAATCTGGCCACTATAATCTGTTAGAGCATTTAAAGAGGAAATAAAATCATGGCTCCAATCTCCAATATTGATCATGGATGAAGAGATACACCTTAACTTCTAGTGGTTCCACCACATGCCATGTTTAAGGAATAACTACGTCACAGAAAAACCTGCTGTTTTTCACTATTTCTTTTAAAACCACAAATTCCATGCATATACATCATGTTAAGAATGTTAACAACACCAGGAATTGTGTAAAATATAACCGAGGTGTGATAACTTTGGGGAATAGAATGTCTGGTCCCTTTTTTTTTTTTTATTGCACAAATTATTGCAAAATGTCTATGTATATTTCATAACTAAAAGTACCCAATGTCTCCCTTCACTGTGTTCAATGACTGCCCTCCCACATAGAATTACATCTTTTTCAGCATGGGTCTCTCTTTTCCTCATCATTGCCATTGTCTGGCAATGTGTATATTGCTGTAGCAAGCTATATGGCTAATGACGAACCCGCCACTGCTGTCCATTAATCAGCAACTGAGGAAATTCCTCACACTCCTTCTGCACTGACTTGGTGACAAATTGCTGCTGTTACTGTGGTTTGTGACAGAGGACCAGAGGACGTGCTACGGCTGCTCTCAGACACAATGTAGAATTGAATGAGCTCATTATGTCATTAACATTAAACACTTGCAGAACAAGTGGTGTTTTGAGAGTTTTTAAGAATTTAGACAAGACAGATGGAACGCATGCAGACATTGTTTTTATTGTATTGCACGTCGTCAGAAATGCTCTCTGGCTTGAAATTGATGAAATATTTAAGACTAGATGATGGGCCATGCAAATAATCACAGTAAAGAGTATGTTGACTCACCACTTCTGCCTTGGCTTCAGAGTGCTCGGCTTGTGCAATGTGCAACTGCCATACCAGATCCTGTCCTGAAACAGACAAACCAAAGAGGAAATTCACATACAAATATGTTAACGGTTTGCCTGCTTCAATGAAGAGTTTCCATAGTGTTGATCATTCCTCGTTTTAGTACACACCCAACACGTTTTTTCTGTATGATTTTTGATTTTCGGGAACGAAAATTTACGTTTAATTACCCACAGTTGAAGGAAATAAAAAAAGACAAGCATTAAAGCAAGATACCAGATGTGATACCATGTAATTTAGTGACATTTATTGTACATCAGTCTGGTGTGCACTATTTCCTCTCTTTTTTAACGCATAAGCTAAAACATTGAAGTCCCTGACAGAAGTATAAAAGTATAAGTATATTTTTTGCAAACTTACCCTTAGGGAAAAAATGTTCAACTGATGTCCGTCTTTGGAGGAGCGGATTCAGGTACTTAAAGGATCTGTAAAATGAAGTGGTAAATATAACTTATAATATAAATATAGTGAGAGAATGCTAGGTATATTAAACATGTTTTTATAAAACTTTAAAAAGAGTTCAGATAAGAAATTCAGAAGCACCTTCTGGATTCAAATTCATAAGTGCACAAGTATCTGAGTTTTTTTTTTCTTTAAATGTTTTTTTTTTTTTTAAACCTGGTTTACATGGATGTATCAGAATTTAAAGAAAATTCTGCCCAATAAAGAGCATACAAAGTGAAGTGAAGTAATGTATAAGGCAAACTTCACATAAAGTGCTCTCAGTTTTGCTGACACTAACAGATCAGTACAAATAAGGTGTATTGTTATAACATATGCCTGTCTTTTGTTAAGAAATGTGCACACACAAACTCGTGGCACAGAACACATAAACATAGATGTTTTCTCAACCAAGTGGCCCAGATACCCATGCGATTTGTTTTTTTGCACTCCGAATTCCATTGACCCTGTAGGCAACCAGGGACTGCTGGGTCCTGAGGAATGTGCTCTCAGAACTGTACAAAGAGGCAGGAGAGCATTGCTGCAAACAAAAACTGCCAAGTGCCATTACAGTGACTGGCTGAGTTCAGAGACCTCTGCTGAGAAACACTTCTACTAAGTATTATGAAAAGGGCCATGAGGACAAGGCTAAGAATTGATATGCTCCCTCTATACTAGTGGTTTATTTGTATAGTTTTGAGAGACACTAATTCACAATGTTATGTTTGTGAGGACAATATTACTCGTATGTATTTTTGTATATATATATATGGAAGATAAATTCAATGTAACTTGCAATTGCCACATAATTATCTTGGCAAAATATTGTTAATGTTTATGTTAATGTTCCATTCGTTTTAAATAGCCTCTGACTTTACTTTAATACCGCAACACCTCTGAACTGTGAAGGCTCGCAATTTAAATCACATAAAATGCTCTAGAAATGCTATTAGTATGTGTGACCTCAGCATCAAGGGTTTACACAATGTCTCTAAATACTATTAAATTATATATACACACTCCATCAGCCATTCATGGGCGCTAATAATGCCAATGTCTGATATTTACTCGAAGCGCTGCACTAAGTCAAGATAAACTATTTCAAATCAAGCACAGGAATACCTCCACAGTCCCATACCATGCTCTGAATATGAAAAGAAGACATTATGCTAACAAGTCAGATTACTGTACACAATAATTTTTATCTTTAAAGTAAATACCATTCCTGTGTTGGGAGGAAAGTCATTGCAATATTTTTGACAGAGGCCAAATGCCTCTTATCTGTGTTAGTCAAGCAATTCAAGGCTTCCGAACAAAGATGGGTCTTCAAACTCCTTCTATTCATCACTGGACGTGTAATTACCCCCGGTTCGCAGTCTAGACGTTACCGCTTTCAGAGTATTTAAGACCCCTTTTGCAACACGCATGCCGCTTGCGCCCGGCCCTGCGTTAAATCTGCACCAGATAAATTAGCAAAGAATGCAATAAAAAAAAAGAGCACAATGAAAAGAACTTTATCCTTCCCGCTGCTAAATGAGATTTCTTTGAAATGCAGATCAGTGGCGCTAGATTAGTGAATTTTAGCTGCTGTCAACATCATAACAAAATACAAATGTGATTGTTCGCCTGGTTCTTATCTCCTTGCTTCCATCTGCTGCCTCGTTATTTACTCTCCTTGATTTACTATGCAGATCTAAATAAGACGCATCAAAAGGAGGGCTTACAGCACAATAGCTTCTTAAGCTTCTACATCAAGGTATTTGAGAGCACCGTCACATGAAAAGCCGGCCCATCAAAGGCCCATCCCTAATGAACTTCCATATCAGAGAGGGGTGTGTGGCGCTCCAAAGCAGCAAAGAGAGGGAAAGACGCTAAATCAGAGGAGGCAAATGGAGGCAGGAGACTTCCATGGCCCAGGGAGATTAACACCCTGCAGAGACCCTCACTGAAGCCCCAGACAGACCTGGCCAAGCCAAGCATCAGCATGGCCTCCTGTCTAGCACACCTCTTTATTACACATTATCCATGAAATAAAAACCCTTGTGTAGGACAGTGTGTGCTCGAGAGTACACTGAATCAGGCCTGAAGGCAAGAGTGCTGCATGTAAGTAATAAAACGCAAACCAGTGCCCAGGACAGACATGGACAGCTCGACTCAGCTCCACAATGAGTAATCACAGGGAAAACACGTTATTTCCCGGCATGTACATTGCACGGGACACAAGAGTTCAGGAGAAGCTTGATTCTCATTGCGGTGCCACAATGACGGTAATCTTCAAAGCTCAGCCGTAATATTTGGGGAATAACCTCTAATTTCACGCCATATTTGTTGCATCCTGCGTACACAGACAGGATTACAACTCAAATCCCACAACTCACACAGGCGGAGGAAGGGGGATGGGGGGGGCTGTACATGAGTGTTTGAAGATATCTTCTGATGCTGTGAGCTCTGGTTTGAGGTAAGAGAATCAGTTTAGTTGGGGCAATTAGACCCGGAGGCAGAGCAGATGCAGCGCTGGCACATGTGCCTCGGAGCAGGGCCATGGAAGCCCACCAGAAGATAAGAGGGCAATAGTGAGAGTGGAAGCAAGGGGCACAGGGTATGAAGTGCACAATGTGTGGCAGGCACTCATGTACCAGCTTCTGGGTCTCTTCCAGCTCCCTAATTCCCCAGTCCTCAGATAAAAAGAGCAGGGAAACTGTGCTGCCTTCTCCTATGGCGTGTTCATCAGAAGTTGCAGAAAAGGACTTTTCACACCGGAATAAAACAATGACATTAAAATTAAGCTACATCCTGTTGGCCAAGCCACTGTTACACAAGCCACTGTTATCCTTTCTGTGTGTCTTTGCCTTCCCCTCTCCGTCTCTTCTTTTTCCTCTCTCTCTACACGATGCCAAGTGGGCTCAGTGCCAGTCACATTTGCAACCACGAGGGACTGTTGCCTTTTTTCTTGTTTAATGAAATGACAAAACAACAGATTTACATATGCAGAAACAGGTGTTGTAACAGGTTTGACTCCTCTTGACCTAAACCGTGTTGAGGGGGAAGAAAAAAAAAACCCCAAAACAAAACAAAAAAAAAGTTTATTAGCAACAGCTGCCTAGAGGATATTTAGGCTCTGATGAGCATTCGAGTCTTCACCATCTGCCCTGCTGGTTGCCAGGAGTGACAATCTAAATTAAAACCCACTCATCAAATATTGTGAAAATAAACCATTGTATTGCTGGGGCCATATGCTGTGAGTGGACCTATCAAAGACAAAAGCCTCTCAGGTACATGATCAGAGTATAATTAACCTCTAGAAATGAGCGTGTGCGCCTCTGAATACGGCACACAAGCTGACTGAAGACGTCCCTGTGCAGAAAACAATGGCTTCTGTGTTATCCATACACACATTCCTGCAAGGCCCAGCGTGTATACTCGGGAGTGTGTGTCGAAAAGAGGATGTCATTTCTAGAGGTTTTGAGAATTAACACAGACTCTGAAGCAGTTGCTGCAGGCATCTTGAGGAGCGTACTTTTCTGAAGCTTCATGTCAGTGGACTAGGGAACAATTACAAAATTCTCTGTAGTATCAAACACTTGTCACTTTGATACACGTTATTTCAGTAGGTTACAACATATATCAAGTTCTATTTGTAGCTCATCATAAAGGAACATTTAAAAATAGTGTTTTCCATGAATTATTAATATAACTAATAAATGCAAGAAAATACAAATACAAGCAAAAAAAAAAAAAAAAAAAAAAAAGAGGTCAAGGAGTCAGAGAGAAAACATTTGTCGTGCCCTTCTAAAAGACAAAGCCAGCATGGACATGCTTGTTTTCTGTCCTGTTTTTATTTAGAGAGATGCAGGAGGGACAAACCTGAGACAGTCGTGACCCTGCCGCAGTGTTGCAACTTGTTCTCGGGCAATACCAGCAGAAGGTAGCACCATATGCCCCCAGCCCCGAGCACGATGCTCTTTCTGCAGTCTAATACGCCTGTCACGAGATGTTACCATCACAAACCCTGCACTTTTAACATTTTCAAATAAACAGATTCCCCCTCCTGCCTAGTCTGCGGAGATTCCGTTTAGAAAAAGGTTGTCACTTGGCTGCACTGGTTTATTATAAATTACACAATGTGTATTCAAATTACAAGTAACATCATGGTGTTTACTCACCGATTAGCCTAAATGTAGAATAAATGGTTCATTAGCCCATTTTCAAGATGACCAAACATAGGTTTTTATGACATTATGCATCTTACCGCAGTATCAAACCATACACTGTCAATCAGCACAACAAAAAAAGGTCATTTCTTCCTCAGGCACTCTGTCTCTTTTCTCTCAAAGCCACTCGCTGTTTACTGTACACTCTGGCCAGAGATGAGCATGAACTGAAAATTGTCGACCTTCCCGTTTGACAGAAATGACACGTGTTTTGTTTTGGCACATTCCTGAAACCAATCCCTTCTCCTTTACACCATCATGTTGTCACCTTTGAGACGCCTTCACAAACAAACATAAGCAGTACAAGTCATGGTTGATTTCCTTCTAACCAACAGCCAATTTTATGCAAATAAGACATGAAGTATAAAGATCACTATACACTGTGAGGAAAAAAAAGGTCCTGAACGTTACCTTTCTTTAACATGGAAAGGTGACTATAGTGTGTATTTAGAAATTATATAACGTTGAAAATTAGACCTTAAGGACTGTTTTTAGAGTAAAGCTGCAAAGGTAATAGATAGTAAAGTGTAATTGTATCACCCCAGCAGGAAGGAAGGATACAGTTTAGTGTATCATGTGCCTCATTACTGAAAGGAAAAATATATATTTTTTAATTTAAGGTTAAGGCATTGCTTCAAGAATTAATTTGTAAAGGATGTTTCTCGACTATCTAATCACTATGTCCAAACAGCAGTTAGACTGTGGAAAGATTTGGGTCATCTGTCCAAACCGCAGTTACTAAGGAGCACGGAGATGGAATTGTTCCCCTACTCTGCCTTTATTCAAACAACACATTGGACACTGAGAGCCTAGACTGCAATCCACATTTAATCCATATCCGCTGACCCCACCCAAGAAGGAAGCTTTTTTTCCTGGCCAGAAGTCAGGGTACGTTTCTGATCGGGCTTAATAGGATGGTGACCCAGAGTGCGACTAAAAAAGCCTCAGCTCTCAGCCTCTTAGTTAGTGAAGCACACAAAACGCACGCCATTACGATGATGTGGATAATTATAGCACATGAGGGCCTCTTAACATGCACCACAGTCTTTTATCTAAAGAAGTCAAGCTCTCCGGGGCTGACAGGTAGCAGCACATGATCCTGGTAAACAAATACTTTCACACAGCACAGAAGTGCCATTAAAGGCCAGAACTGTCAACACAAATTCCATTTTTACTGGAGGAGGAAGGGAGAAAGAAACGAGGGGAAAAAAAAAAAAAAACTTGATCACCTCTGGTTGCCTTAACTTGCATGGAGGTTGTCATGGAAACATTTCTGTGAAGTTAATGTAGACAGAAACAGGAGGCTTTCAAGCGTAATTTTTTGACCCTGTTTAGGAGATAGCAGGCAGTGCAAAGTTTTCCAAAACAGTGCAACACCTCAAGGTCAAGCAAGCAGGGAAACTTTACACTTCCACTGACAAATAAAGCACAATGTCTCTTGATGCATGGTGATGGATGAAACTACAAACAGTTCAATCAAACAATTGACTGAATTCAAAGAAAAGAAAATCGCTGTGCTGACGTTTTCAAGCTGAACAAATAAATTGCGGTCGTGTGTTGTGTTATTCGAGTTTCAAACAGGACAGATATGGAGCCATACATTAACCTAGCGCCAGTCAAATCAGGCCTTAATTTTGACAAATGATTATAACTTAACACAATGCATGCGCATTAATGCGCAGAGCACGGGCATTTTCATATCAGCTCAACACACGAGCCGGTCGTGATGGATGGCGTAATCTGGGGATGTATGCAAAATGCCAGGGCTGACTGCGAGTTTGGACGCCAGTCACGGGTCAGCCCCCGTCAAGCCGTCACTCCGGCACAGGCAGGGCACTGGGACAGAGCTAATTAAAATCACCTGGAGAAAGCTGCGTGAGGCTAACGAAGGGCTGGGCTTCAGATTACACAGCGGGCATGGAGGCGGTGAGGTGCACTCTGCCAAATTTTACTACTGCCATTACGGGCGCTTTGAAGACGCCATGTGTTGAGTGATGAAATGGCGTGAGACACACCTGCACCTCACCTGCACAGCTGCCAGAGTAAACACAAAAGCTCTCAGCCCCAAATAACACCGAGGTGAAACCCTGAAAACAAATCACAGGTCACCACCAGAGCTGTGCTACTACATACCTTGTTAGCAACTTAATTTTTTTTTTTTTTTTTTTTTTAAATCATCCGCCCTATTGATTTAGGTGCAGAAATTCTTTACGCACTGAGATATCGCCATAAAATGAGCCTGTGGTGTAAGAGGAGTGCTGTCCTTTGTATAAGCTGCATCATTAACACCAGGATTTAACTTACTATCACTACACATAGTGTGGACTTTCCACCAGGACCATGGGACGGGAAAGAGCAAACACGGTAAGACATTAATAATAATAATAATAATAATAATAATAATAATAATTTGATTTAATATGTACCAACACGAAATTTAATAAGGTTGCAACATAAAGCGAACTGAAAATAGAAATATATTTTCTTCTTTGACTTTTTAAAGAAAGTACAAGAATTCACACAGAAATTAACTAAGCCAAAATACTGTCTAAAAAAAAAACCAACTATAAGCCTGAATTACAGAAAGTGATAAACGTTAAAAGGTGATATAATCACTAAACAAACAGCAGTTTATTATATTGTAGATAACCGTGACATTATTTCATAAGCAATAAGTACAACGCCAGAACAATAGTTATGTATTATAAAGTTGTGTATAAACAATATTATTAGCCTAATATTAGGAATATTACTATTACTATAGAAGCATTCGGTTCATACATTTGTAATGAACTAGTTACAAAACATATTTGAAGCCTACTTACTGAAACATTCTCATCAAGCGGCCATCATAGCAGGACTATCAGTGAATTTAATCGACCTGATATCTACTTTTCTCATTTTCTTCTTTCACTCTTTTCTCAATGGTAACTTAGTCCGCGTGCCTTTAAAAAACAAAAACAAACAAACAAAAAAAAAAAAAACTTGTTTATAAAAACTTAGTTTATACCTAACTTTATAAAGTGGTTTAGGCAGAAAGAAAGAAAGCAAAACAAACAACGTCAACAAAGTGAAAGTTATTTAGTGATGAAAATGAAGGCAGTTAAAGGCGGACAGCTGAGCAGAGATTTAGCTGAACATGAGCACTTCCCTGTCCTGAATCCTCACACACACCGGACTGGAAGCTCCTTACTAACACAAGCTACCGACCAACGAGCAGCGTGTGTGTGTGTGTGTGTGCGTGTGTATGTGTGTGTGTGTGTGTGCGTGTGTATGTGTGTGCGACCAAAACAACAAATAAACACCTTCGACAACAACTACACACGGCGTTCACACAGCACTCCCAGGGACGCGGCGCGGTACACACGGTGTAAACTGTTTCCCAGAAGTGTTATAAAGTGAAACTCAGAGCGATAAACAGACAGGAGAGAGAAAAACTTACCAAACACACGCGTGTTTCCTCCGCGGGGAGAGGAGAAATGTGCGGAAGTCACACACACAAAAAGAAAACCAGGCAAATGCAGTCTAGGAGTTATATCGTAAAGCAGGTTTTAATAATAATAATAATAATAATAATAATAATAATAATAATAATAAACCCTGAACTACAAGGCGCAGAGTAAATAAAAGCTGTGGGTATTCCTCCGCTCGGAGACGCACGCGCTGCCTCGCGCTCCTCTCTCTCCGCTCAGTGTGCTGCTGTTATTTCTAACGCTAACAGATCCCCCAAACAGCACTACACTCACTGCCGTTATAATGCTCTCACACACACGATGCGATGCGAAGCTGCGCCTTGTTTTTTTTTTCCGCGTTACGATTCAACACACCGGGCTTGTATATTCCGCCAGGTCTGTTTGGGGGACTAGCTTATTAGAATGCGGCCCCCGGGGGAGGCACGCGCGCGCAGAGTTACATATTGTTGTTTTTTTTTTTTTTTTTTTTTGAGTATTGCGACCCCCGTGTGACGTCACGTCCACCTGCTGTGTGAACAAAACAAGAAGGAAAGTCATTAGAAAGTTGCGTTTGTGGAAGAGCGCTCATTTTGTTTCCCAGCTGAAATCTGAAACCTGATCGTTATAACTCTCAGTACAGGATGGAGATAAGACTGGGAATGAGTACTGCTAATGTTTTCTGCTCAAAACGTTGCACCATGAGAGAAAAACAGAAGGCTACAGGCCTGTAATCTATTATAAAATCACAATCAGCTTGTGGTTTTTTTTTTTGTTTGTTTTTTTTACGTCTGTCAAAGTCAAACGATGAACCTGAACCTGAACCTTATCATCAAACATTGAGCAATCATACATTTACTAATGTTACTGTCTCACCGCAGGTCTCCTAAGTAATTTCCCTGGTTAAAACGACATTTTTAACAATTAAAACAATTAAAAATAGAACCTATCATTATAATCAGTGCATGATATCTTTAATTGCAGTTTCCTGCGTCGCCAAGGCATTTGTGATTTTCCGGTTTTATTAATTGCCTTGTGCATTGAAATATTTAACACCTTTATATATTATTTAAAAACAACAACAACAACAACAACAAACAAAAAAACAACAACTACTAAGTTTTCCAATCAGATCGACAGCCATGCCACTAATCGCAGGTTAAGTCACCGATGTTGAGATGTTGACCGACATGATAATATGATATAAATTATTCAGGAAGGCATTCTGAATAATAAGCCACCAAAAACAAATTTCTTCACATGCTCATTTTAATAAGAAATCTGACGACACCCGGTGTCAATCTCCACACATCCTTCAGGCTGCCGGTCGCATATGGATCAGATTTATTTCTCACCTAAACTGTAGTCTAATATAAATGTTTTGGGTTGTTGTTATTATTATAGATTGAGGGGGGAAAACAGAATATTAATGATCAACATTCTCATATGGACATGGTTTTAAATTCACACATATAGGCTATATTCATAGTACAATGTGTCTGAAATGACCAAAAGTATACCTGTAACACGATGTTAAAGAAAACAGCGTGTCTGTAGCTTATTTATTAAGATTTAGCCCTGCATTTGATGATTATTAAATATATATATATACTAATCGATAACCTATAGGTAATAGAATAAATATTATTTTAGATAGAACACACAATGTTTTATATTAGATATAACATAATTTAATAAATCATTGTGAAATGCATAATAGACCACTCTTTCATGAATAGTTTTGCTTTTTATTTCTGCAAGGCACGTCACTTAAACTAGATAAATAGAGATTACAAAATAAAAAGAAACGCGGAAAGCGATTTTAGATGCATTGTAAGTAAACATGGGTAGTACTGATGCTTTTGATCAGATTTCCGTTGATAACAGTTTAGAAATTTACCGAGGACTAGCTGCATTGTAAGAAAATGTCTGGTCACAGGAGAGTCGAAGATTTGAGTTTTGCTGCCACCTAGCGACCGAAGTGTAAAACTGCATGGAATATCGCTGAAGGGAATGATCATAGACATATAACTAATCACACAGCGCTGCCTTGTGGTTAATATGAAACATGAATCCTCTTGTGTTACCATGGTGGGAATCACAACCCACGATTCTCAAACATAGTTATTATTGAGTTCTTATAGTTCTTACACAGGTTTGATTGATCATTTGAATTTTATGGATTTGAACCAAAGCTCAATTATCTAAAAACATGAAGGCCTTTAAATAATGTCGACTTGAAAATGATTGTGTTCTGACAGTGAAAAGGGGTGCTGTGGGCATTGTCAATAATGATGACTTTTGTATTTATTATACTAATATGGCTGTGCTTGAAGTGTAGATATGAATGTATGCAAATCCTTAACATTTTTAATATAGGTTTATTGGTTTTGGGTGTTAAACTTTGTTAAAAATTTCTAAAACTCGTATTTAATGTTACTGTATCAGATCACATTAGATAGCCTGCTGTATATTTTCCTAGCATATATTTATGAATGGCCTGTTAACTAACTAACTGGCTACAGTGATACAGCAAGTGTTTGGAATAAATTGAAAACTGTATTCACCAATCAGAGTAACTCTAAAATTGTGTTTTAATGTTACAAAATAGCAGAAATTAACAGAACAGACACTGTATGGATTGGTAAATACAGTCAGTTCTCCTCTGATTCAAAATATTCAGAGAAATATTTATTTATGATTGCTTTTTGTTGTTTACAACATTTTTTGTAGTATGTGTTTTCAGTTTTTTTTTTATTTGACACTTGGTTCTGCATGTCCTTTTGTGAGAGAAACACTCGGTTGTAGAACATTTAAGTTAACAGTGAATAGTTTTGGTAAAGGAGGTAGTGTGAATTAAATTCATTCATTCAATAATATAATAACTAATGAATTCATTCGTTCATTTCCAGTACCCACTTTATCCTGGTCAGGGATTTGGAGCGTATCCTGCGGCCTGAGGCAGGAATACACCATGAAATGAACACCAGTCCAACACAGCACTATGCACACACACTTTCATTAGAATATACATACCTAGAAGCAATTTAGAGTAGTCTGTCCACCTACCAGCATGTTTTAGGGAGCTGGGAGGAAACAAAAGAAACCAGAGGAAACCCATGTTGACACACGGAGTAAATAACCCTGCAACTGTGAGGTGGCAATACAAACCCTTAGTATCACTGCACTGTAATTATGTTGTGTGTATTATTTTATATATTTTATTTTATTATGAAACGTCAATGAAATCAGTGGTTGAGTGGTATGAGCAGTGTGTTCCCCACATGGAAACATCTGTCACTATCCTTATATCTGTTTCAGCTGTATCTTTCTCAATGATCCTATACTTCTGTATTTCCTGGTTTGGAACCTTGCCTGTTCTTCTTTTCTCAGATTATAGACATTCCCATGATAACTCTGTCTGTCTGTTCTATGGACAATGGTTAGGATTCCTGGATTGCCCAAAATAAACTACACAGTGAATTTATACGCTTGCTTCTGGTTTCATACAGCAAACTGCATAATTCAGATTCCCATAGCTTTTTCTGTTAGTGTTGAATTATTGAAATTAATATATAGTTTTTGTCATTACAGTTTTCAGCCTCTACAATATTCTCTCACAATGTACTGTTCACCCAATTATTAATGCTAACTATTATGGAAATGTTAAGTCCACTGACTTACTAATGATAGCTACAGTGCCCTCCACTAATATTGGTACCCTTGGTAAATATGAGCAAAGAAGGCTGTGAACATTTGTCTTTATTGTTTTAACCTTTTGATATTTTGTTTAAAACATTCACAAAAATACTCTGCTCTCATGGATATCAAACAATTGCAAACACAACACAGGTTTATCAAAAAATATCTTTGTTAAATATAGGTGTGCAACAATTATTGGCAGCCTTATGAATTCATATGAGAAAAATATACTTGATATTCTCATTGATATTTTACATTTCTTTTAGTACACCTGGGTGTCTAGGAACAGGAAATATAAAATAGGGGTATAAATATGAGGTAACACATAGGCCAAATTCCCTTACTCATTCAAAACAATGGGTAAGACCAAGGAATATAGCTGTGATGTGCCGCAAAAGGTTGTTGAGCTTCACAAAATGGGAAGTGTCTATAAGAAAATAGCATAAGCATTGAAGATGCCCATTTCCACCATCAGGGCAATAATTAAGAAGTTCCAGTCAACTAGAAATGTTATGAATTAACTTGGAATTGGACGTGTGTATATATTGTCTCAACGCACTATGAAGATGATGGTTTGAGTGGCCAAAAAAATCTCCAAGGATCACAGCTGGAGAATTGCAGAAGTTAGTTGCGTCTTGGGGTCAGAAAGTCTCCAAAACTGCAATCCGACGTCACCTACATCACCACAAGTTGTTTGGTGTAGTGCTGCTACGACATTCATCAAAAAACCACCAATAGGAGGATATCATAGGATTAAGCAAAACTCAAACTATAGCTACACAAATAGTGTCCATGGTAGTAAATTTCCTTTAATCGCAAGTTTATTGCTAGAGGATCTTCAATGTATAAGTTGACATGAAGAACACATTATCACACAGTCTGTTACAGAATTCAGCCAAGATTCTATTGGGATCATCTTGTACAGTGTCACAAGTAATAATCATAAAATACTGTAATATCACAGTGTGAAATATATAGCAACAAAGTAATTACCCTCAGTACAAAAACATAAGTAGTAAATTATGACATTGCTGGAGCAATGAAGCAATGTTCCTGTACTCAAGAACTAGGCTGAAATTCTTTTTGAAAAGAAAAGTGTGACAATGAATGGTCTTTACACAAATAGCCAAGACACATAAAACAAAATCTAAATGGTTAGTCAAAGAAAGGTGTACATTATGGTGAAAAGTTATTCCACTAATTTAATAAATATTATATTATCATAAGTTGCTTTCTAGAATTCTCTCTACTTATCAGGCTTATTACCTGGGTCACAAGAACACATGCTGTATCAGGTTGTTGTCTGTAGAGGGAAGACTAGCATTCATGGACAGAGGATCATGGGTAGTCAGACTATTTTTAAGCCTGGCACAGCATAGTGTTTGGCTGCAACCTGAGTGGGTATGAGTCACAGTATGTGAGGTATCAGTGGACTGGAACTTTCCTGCCTCCCCTGTCTCTCAGTCATATGCCTTGTAGGAATATCGGTTGAAGAGCCTGGATGTGCCATGGCTTCCTGCTACACTGAGCCGTTGACACTCAGTGCTTGGATACAAGATGAAAATGAGGACGAGAAAGAGAAAGAGAAAGAGACAAAATCTCCACAAATGAGCTCAAGTGATGAGTCTGATGAGTCGGAACCTGAGCCATCATTGGCTCCTGTAGTGCGAAGGAAGGTTTCTTTCGCAGATGCCTTTGGCTTGGACTTGGTTTCTGTTAAGGAGTTCGATAACAGAGTTGAGACTGTTCAAGGGAGAGAGGGAGAGGAGTACCACCTGTCCTGCATCTTCAGTGTCCCAGCCTCGGATGAGGAGCTGAAGCTTCGGCTTCAGCAGAACAAGCTGGAGCTGGAGGGCATTGAGCTCCTGCCTGGCTCCACCACCATCCGTGGCACTGTCCGTGTGCTTAACCTCTCTTATCACAAGGTTGTTTATGTACACACTACTTTGGATGGCTGGCAAAGCCACTTTGACCAGCTAGCTGAGTATGTTCCTGGCTCCAGTGATGGAGAGACAGACCGCTTCTCCTTCCAACTCACCCTGATGCCTCCCTTTCCACTTGATGGTGCACGGGTGGAGTTCTGCCTCTGCTATGAATCCTGTGCCGGAATCTTTTGGGCAAACAATGGAGGTATGAACTATGTGCTCTTCTGCAATCAGAGAAGAGGGAGAGCACTGAAAGAGAAGGAGGGAGGGAAAGAAAGGGAGACAGAAGAGAATGATCAAAGGGGAAAAAAGAGCTGCTTGAAAGCTATCAAGTAAGAAAAGCTGCTTTTATAGTTAGTTTAATTACCAGTGTTTATTCAGACAAAGGTCTGTGAAAAGTGCAATCGAAAAAATAAATCAATAATTTATATGCAATGCTGCTAATTATGTTGAAAGAAGACAGAAGGTTTTTCTTGACATATGACTGTAATAGAGTTCCACTCCATGTGTATACAGAAATGGGAGTTGTGCTGAGTCGAAGCCCTCGGACATGAGCAGTGAACACTCAGGTGGGAGACAGAAAAACACTTAAGGGTTAAACTTAATCAATTTTAAATGCAAGTCTGATGGAGACATTTATTTATTTATTTATTTATTTATTTATTTATTTAGAACAAGAGTCAAACAGGTCTGTAGAGACCAAGAAATGGAAAATTCAGCAAACAGCAGAAAGTCCATCAAGAGATACACTACAGGAGAGCTGTAAAACTTTGGTAAGGTCAACAAAGTTCTGCAGGTTTGTCTTACATAACAATTACAGGACATATATAAACAAGCAGGTGGATATAGCAACAATGGAGGATAAGGATTGCATGCACTTTGGAAGCATTGTACTGGGTCAGGTTTCTGTTTTTCTCTGGAATTTGCACTATTTTTTTATATAAGTAATACCTGAATACCAAGTAAAAAAAAAGAAGAAAAAAAAGTGGTATATTTAATATATTTTTTAAATATACATTTTTTGCTTCTTTAGATGAACTATGCCTAATCTTAGTGTAACTTAATTAAAATTGTTACAATTAGATTGAAGTTTCACTTGGTCAATTATCCAGACAACTAAGCTAGCTAGCTGGCTAGTTATTTACAGGGTGTCCCCAAAGTCTCCATACATAGGGGCCTATGTTTGCCAGCACCATGTTGGTTGTGCCTTCACACTAAAAAATACTGGGTTAAAAACAACCCAAATTGGGTTATTTTTAGCCCAATGGCTGGGTAAATATAGGACAGAACACATTTTGGGCTAAATTAACTCATCAAGTTGGGTTTTAATTTTAACCCAGCAAATGGGTTGTTTTTCAACCCAAATGATAGTTTCACTTTTACAAAAATACTTGGTTAATTTTATTTCATAAATGGGTTAATATTTTCAGGGTTATTTTTACCCTTTGAAAATGTCAAATATACCACATTATAAAACAAATATGTCAACATGGTATCTCCTTTATTTATACACAAGACAGTGTTCAGAAATATATTGCTAGAGCTGCTAAAGTGGTGTTCATATATAGACTTTGAAGTAAATGACTCAAATAAGTCATATATTTAAGACAAAAACATCAGCTTTTGATCAAAGTGGACGTTTAAAACTGAGTAACCAACTTATGATCCAGTGGGCATTACAAACAAGTAAGCCAACGCTAATGAAATAGAGGTGCATTTAATGTCATGTAAACTGGATTATTGTCACACATTTTTGCTTTTTCTAGTGTACAGTAATGGTTTTATGGATAAATATATCGATACGAACCTTCACTCAATCATGCATCAATTTTTAACACACGTGGGTGTCTAGTTAGGGACAACACCTTTTGTATTGCTTTTAACACAATCAGTGTGTTAGTACATGTAACACATGCTGCGTGTTAATACATTTCCATACAAAGATGTGTTAAAAAATAACACTAAAATAACATAGAGATGTGTTGTTTATACTTTTTCCCTACAATTATCCTAAAATGCTATTTATTTGTATGACAAAATTATACTAAAATGCTCACAAAACAAACAATTGCATGAAATTAATTTGACACTTATTAAAATCATTAAAACATTTGACAGATGTAAGAATTGGAGTTGATGCATCTTCTTACAAATCTCCCTGCCATCTGAAAAGCTGTAAAAGAGCAAAGAGGGTGTTGGTTAGTTGTTAGCTACAAAATATCGACAAATGCCTTTGGGTTGTAACTGAGAAATTGAGTTACAGAATCACAAATTGTGTAATTTTGGAAAAGTGACCTCCACTCTCCTAATGAACAAAATGGCACTGTAGACTCACCAGGAAAATCTAGCTAACTTGTGAATATTTATTTTCCAGCCTTTAGCACCTCACCGCCAACTGTTTTGCACAATCTGATTATGTCAACCAACATTACAGAGATAGTGGAAAGCATTAAAACCTACTGTAACCTCCAACCTCTCTTTTTGTCACATTAACCTTGTGAAGAACTTTTGGCCTCGACATTACTGAGCTAGCTAAATTCCGTTAGCCACTGACTGTCTGCACCTGTTATCCAGTATTCACATTCGCTGAATACGTGAAGAAACATGGCTCTAATCCATCCTCCAAATGCTAATTACTACAGCTTGCCTTGTCCAAAACACTTGCTAAATGTAGTTAACGTTAACCCACTCTCTGTGTTACATCATGGTGAATAGCTGTAATGCTACTTTACCATTAACTTTCAAAAAGGGAATGGGAATGTATAACATTACTGTGAGCTGTATGCTAAAGTAATGTTATCAACTCAGGTGAGTGTCTAGGTTAGCATTACTGCTGACAGCATCCAGATAGCTAACCCTAACTCGGAGCCTCAGATAAGATACCGACCCAGAGAATTATAGAATAACCTCAGTCCATATTTCACAGTCAACATAAACACATGACACTAGTAGTGTAACGCCAACACTGAGGAAGCAGTACATGATATTCACTTTTGAAGCTGTAAAGTTAATTATCACTCACTGAGTTACTGTTTTGCAGTGAATACATTTTTGAGAGCTCCCTGCCTAAATATCATGAACTCGGCCAGGCATTTTCAGCAGCATTAACGCTAAATAGTGATGAATGCTAACTTACCTGTGGTCCTTGGTTTCATCTCCTCTGGACGCCGACTTGGCTGTCACAATCAAAAGGCGAGTTCAGATTTGGATGATGATGTCGGCACTGCAGTCCGCAACGTGATTTGACAATAATTTAACACATGTTGTGTTGGTCACTCGTGTGAATTACGTTTTCTTTTTTAACACATTTATTGGTTAATTTAACACAACATATGTTGAAATAGTAATAACACAAAAACTGTGTAGGATATTAACACATCCTTTTTGAGTGTGTTTCTCCAAATAAATCTAACAGTCTGTCTGTGTGAAAACCGTTACCTCCACCTGAGGCGAATATAAACAGTCCACTCTGAGTTGATTTGACCCAAGGAGCTGGGCTGAGGCATTGGGGTGGGGGAGGGGTGCATTGATTCAACTGTCAGTGAAAATGTCCCAGCCACTAACCCAACAGTTGGGTTACACAAAACTACCCCAAAACTTTGCAAGACTGAGAAAATACCCCCAATTAAATGACCCAAAATGTTCAACCCAGCGTTTGGGTAGAAAAAATAACCCAGCATTTTTTAGAGTGTTGTGGATGTTCACTTCTCGGTTGGTCCACAACACTTCCAGTCTTCTTGACTTTGTTAATAAGTTTGGCAACAGTGTCATGTGTGATGTTCTGGCCATGTTTAAAGTTAAAACCTTGTGACAGCTTCCTGATCCAGCCATGAGAATGATTTCAATATGTTCTTCTTTTGTAAAAGACATTCTTAAAGGCTATATGGAATATGTTCATGCTTGTTCAATGAGCCATAAACAATTATTGCACATGCACCTCTGGTACAGTCCTTAAGACACGAACAGTTTACAGGCGGAAGGCAATTAAGGTCACAGTTACAATAACTCAGGACACTAAAGAGACCTTTCTAGTGACTCTGAAAAACACCAGAAGAAAGATGCCTAGGGTTCCTGCTCACCTGCGTGAACATGCCATAGACCTGCTGCAGGGAGGCATGAGGACTGCAGATGTGGCCAGAGCAATAAACTGCAATGTCTGTAATGTAAGATGCCTAAGAGTGCTACAGGGAGACAGGAAGGACAGCTGACCGTCCTTGCAGTGGAAAATTACATGTAACCATGTGTCCCCCGAGACGTGATCGAGAACTTGCAAATGCCTTGGTGGAAGAGTGGAGTAACATCTCACAGCAAGCTCTGACAAATCTGGTGCAGTCCATGAGGATGAGATGCACTGTAGTACTTAAAGCAGCCGGTGACCACCACATACTGACTGTTACTCTTGATATTGACCCTCCCTTTGTTCAGGGACTCATTGTTCCATTTCTTTCGTCAAACGTCTGTGAAACTTGTTCCGTTTATGTTTCAGTTGTTGAATGTTTTTATCCATCCAACCATCCATCCATCCATCCATCCATCCATTTTCTATACCGCTTATCCTACAGGGTTGCGGGGAACCTGGAGCCTATCCCAGGGCGCATCGGGCACAAGGTGAGGTACACCCTGGACAGGGTGCCAGTCCATTGCAGGACACAATCACATACACATTCACACACCTATTGCTACTAAAAAGTAGTAATTTCCCCTATATATGGAGACTTTTTGGGACATCCTGTATACACCTGCCAAGTTTATGTCATGTTCTCTCTAACACTGTAAGCATTACTGAGGCTAGCTTGAAAAATATTGTGAATATCCTAGCCTGTTCAGCATTATTGTGCATAGTAGTTCTTTCTGAGACACATTTTCACATTATCAAAAAAAAAACTTTGGTGTCTTAAATTTTATTGTCGAGATACCTGCAAATCAGTCAAAATAACAATGTACCCTGGAACAACTTACACATTACTTACAATACCATAATATACATTATCTCCCAACTGCTATTGTATTTTCCTTAACAAGATTCTTAACAAAAATCTTCTGGTTCCTAATATTTCTTAAAGGACCTGTAATTTACTAATGTAAATTACTAATGTGGGAGTGTGATACACAGCTTTCTAGCTACTCAAAGAAGAACTTGCAACTTTGGTCAAGCATTACACATTCAGCCTTTGATAGTTCTTCTATTTCATGTGCTTAAGGATTGGCTGAACGAGCTATATAGTAAAACACAGCCATCTTCTCATCTTAGTGATCCAACACTTGACCTCTCCTTCATGTCTGAAAAAGGTATATTGGAATAATGATTTTGTGACTATATTTGATTAACAGGCTGAAAGATGGAACAGACGACGAGCAGCTAAGTTGGCATACTTGCAAGACTATCTCTCTCATAGGGAGACAGAAGTCCAGCTAGTTCAACCTTCAGATCAAGAAAAATCAAAGAGAGCTTTAAATGTGGTACTACCCATGCCACAGCATAGTATTCCAGTGATGACAGACACTTCTAGCACACTTAAAGTATGCAGCAGAAAGGAGCAAAATGGGAATACATCATTGATTCTACCTGACCATCAGATTCCCTTACTTCCCCAGGACTGGGGCAAAAACATCTCATCTTCATCTCCCTCTCATACAAACACTCCTGACATCATCAGTGGAACAAGGTTGGATGTTCTTGAGAAAGGACAAACAGATGATGTGTCAATAGAATTGTCAAATGATGCCTGGAAAGCTTTCCTCAATTGCACAGATAGTTTAGACAACCACAACAATGCTTTGGACCAAAAGTGCTTGCTTTGTGTTGCAGGGTCCAATGCCTCCCAACCCTCAAATACAGAATATGATGTGTCCAATATAGATGAAAACATATTAACAGTGTGGAATAGCCAGGAAGGTGCTGTGACCAGTGGGAATGGGTCACACCAATGCTTTATAGCAATGGAAACTCTGGAATCTGATCCTCCTAAACTGTCACAAGCTCTTGACCCCAGTCATATCATTGAGGTGTTAAGTTATAAGTGTCCTGAAAAGGCACAGATCAGATCTAAAGCAAACACTGCCCAAAAATCAGAATCAATCTGGGTTAAATTGAGTCCTGGTGTCACTGAGGACCCACATGAGGGACACACAGTTAATGAAAGGCCTTTTAGTGAAGACGAGCCTATGCTATTAACCAAACCAGGGCAGACAGTCAAAGTGAAGGATGCCACAGACCCACTGAATTCCAAACCAGGACATAGCGTTTTGCTTGAAGAATGTGCAAACAGTACAGGTTTCTTAAACACAGAAATGAAGGTGAAAGGGGACACACACAGAGTAGTTCAAGACACTTTGCCATTTACGGGGATTAGGAATGAACCTTTTACAGACAGTAGGGAGTCTTTAGAAAGACAGCATATACATGAAAGCGGAGAACCAAAGAAAACGAAAGAGCATATCAGGGAAGAAAATGAGAATGAATCCCAAATGAAAAGAATATCTTGGAGTGAGTATTCTGAAGAAGCTTTAGTGGTACTAGAAAGCAGATTGCAAGAAGATGATGAGGAACTATCCCATCTAAAAGATGGGAACACAGAGATTTGGATTCCATCAAGGACAAGTGTGGTGTGTGATAAAGGTGAACCACAGACTGAATGTCTCAATAGAGGAGAAGAGGAGGCTGTGTGCTATGAATTAAAGAAAAAGGGATTCTCTGACTCCAGTGAGAGGCAAGGAGAAGAACTATCCTGTGTAGAAAATATAGCTGATAGAGAATTTGAAACTGGTTTAAAGGCTGAGGGTCAGGGTATGTATGGAAGGCAGAGTGAGGGTGATGACTACATAGATAAGGCACTACATGGAGAACAACACAAGCTTCAAAGTTCCCCTGAAACCTGCCCACATACACACAATCTATGTATAACCAGCCAGACCAATAGTCCATCTGGGCACTTCACCTCGAGTGAAGGTGAGCTTCTTTTTCCTGCCCCTCACAAGGGTTTTGAGAGTAAGGAGACTCTGAGGTATAGGGTGGCTCAGGACCTTCAGGATCCATGTGTGAGGACTGATTGCTCATTCTCCAGGACAGTTTCCCCCTCAATGTCAAGTTGGCTGCTGGTATGCTGGGCCAAAATCTCTACTCTGAGCTACATCGCTGGGGCCCTCTTGTGTGCCATCCTGTTTGTGATCTTTGCAACTGCTTATTTGCATGACCTCCCAGTTTGCCTGGCCATTTACTTGTTGTCTGCATACTGGTGGTGTAGACAGGGCATGAAAAAGCATGTGACCACATCTGACAGTGTAGACTGACATCAATAAAGGAAATGTTTCACTTTAAGGGCCCAACACCTGTCGTCTACATGTACCCGAGTGGGGTTTCTTTCTTCTGATGATATTGCTTTCCTAAATAAAATAATTTGATGTTCATTTCTGAAGGGCAGCTCCTCCATTTTATGAAGATGGTGAATATAACATATCAGTGCTCAAATGTCTAGGCCCAGATATGACACCAAGTTAATGTAGAATCTTTCTTTGTGCTGATAAAGATCATACAAGTCTTGCTTGTGCAGACTCTCAAGAGTCAACTTACATTGGGAATGTTTAACATTCATTTCATTTTATTATTAATTTCTATGGTATATTTTACTTACAGTGATTGATATATTAAATTTCCATGGCCCCAATTTGCATAAAAAAATTCTGTAGCACACATGTGTGAGTTTAGCAACTCTAAGTTTCTAAAAATGAACCAGTACAATTTCAGTAGCAGATCATTTGTTGTAGTTCATCCAATCAAATGCATTTATATAAAATATTTAGCTGAAAGCAGCGCATCAGACCAGAGACTAGCTAGAGGGCTAGATACATTAGATCAGAAAGAGGAGAGTTTTCACAGATTTTCCTCTGAGCTGATTAGTGAACTGACAACATTACTTGTTTGTTTTGTTTTTTTTGTGTGTGTGTGTGTGTTTTTTTAAGTCAACAAATAAAACAAGCAGAGAGTATGTGTTTATAGTCCCCTTCAGTTTAAAAAAAATCTGTTTGGTGCTAGTCAAAAGTGTGTTAAATGCCACTATGAAACAAAATGTCCAATTGTCTTCAACTGTTGAATGGTTAAGAATTAAAACTCAAGTTTTGTCACCATTCAGGCACATTAGTTGCTTCTTCTGACCTTTTTAAGCAAGGAATGTTATGTAACTGGGTCTTACCAAATTTTAGTTGAATAACCCTGCTGTGTAATGTCAATAACCATTATCATTTCAAGCAGTTTTAATTTAGTACTGCTGAGTAAGACTGAGTATGCTTAAAGTATGTGATTTTTAGCATCTCATATTAAGAATTAATTGTCATAATTATTCTGTCAATATGTTATATGATTTATTTCCTAACTTACTAAACAAATGTGTAAATGTACAGAAATCTGTTCTACCCATGTATTTAGGAATACATTTAGGCCATGAAACACACCACAAACATGGAGTAAAGTGGCTGTATGTAGGTTGTTCTTAACCTGACTCTGACATCATGGAGCACTGCTCCTCAGTGTGATGGACGTGACATTTCCTGCAACATCCACCATGTGACTAATCCAGGACAAACCATGGGAGCAGAGAGTGTATGTGTGTGTGTGTGTGTGTGTGTGTGTGTGAGAGAGAGAGAGAGAGAGAGAGAGAGAGAGAGAGAGAGAGAGAGAGCAGAAACTGATCTCAGTCACGTACATAAGTCAGAAATTTAATTCTCACATGTAACCTGAGATTGGCCCATACATGACTGGCAGTGCTATGGAGTGTCTGCTTGATATCCACAAACAATGGACTGCATTCTTGTTATATTTAAATATGCATGCATTACAATACAGATATGGAATGTGTCAATCAAATGTATCACATGATCCACTTGCATGTTTGTCTTTTGCTCATATGTTGTGAGTTTCAAAGGCTGAAGTTCATTTCATTGCACACAGCTGTATGTGTGTGTGTGAGAAAGAGAGAGCGAGAGAGAGAGAGAGCGAGAGAGAGAGAGAGAGAGAGAGAGAGAGATAGAGAGAGAGAGAGAGAGATAGAGAGAGAGAGAGAGAAAGCATATGCAGTGTGAGACGTGATCTCAGACACGTACATAAGTCAAAAAATTAACGAAAATAGAGCCACTTGTTGACTGACACTGCAGCCACATGATCCACTCTGTTGTGCCTCTGACCTTTCGGAGTGCTGGCAGGCTAGAGTCCGAGCTGAAGTCTCTCATCAAGAAGCACTTTCAGGAACCTGAGCTTGCCTTGGATTCAGAGACTCCATGAGGGCTACAGACAAGTCCATACACTCACTGACTGAAAACTCTTAACAGACTTAAATCCCTTTACACCTACATTACTCCCTCAGACATGATAGCATTGTTAAATGAATACATCCTACCTTGGTGAACACAGTAAGAGGTAAATTAATACTATATTGCGATATTGAGAAATCAACTAGAGGGAGAATTTTTAACTGTGGTGTTTAAAACATGGAAAATGAAATAAAAATGACAGAATAACTGCAACCTTGCTGACAACTTAATTAATAATAATAATAATAAAAAAAACTAAACCCTAATATTTATATTGCTAACATGTTTATTGAGTAGGCAAGAAGTATTAGTCCCAATGCTGAAATATGAATGAATGAGTGAATGAGTAAATGAACGAATGAATAATTCAATCAATCAATCATAAAGATAGCTAAAAACGAAACTTTAGGTGTAAAAATTAACATATCAGTTTGTGGTTGTGCCGCGATGCAAAAAGTCAGAAATCATACTAGACAACAACCTGAATCAAAGAATAGTTTCAATCATTAAATATTATTTTTAAGAGCCCAGTTTCCCAAAAGCATTGTAAAGTTAAGACAATCTTAACCTGAAAAGGAGTGTTCAGTGTGTTGCTTGCTCTAGCATTTAACTGTGATCTTTGTACTACAATGCTTTTGGGACCCTCAACCCTGACCAGGAATACTATCCGTGATGTCGATAAAAATGTGTCAAAGATTACCATAAAGAGAGGACCTTAGAGAGTTTGCCACAAGATGCACCGGTGGATCTATCAGAATGAAAATCTCTAGTCCTATAAAGTGTTATGGACAGTGTGCACTAGAATGGAATGCCAATGATATTTAATTTCGGAGTCTATTATATATTATTACATATATTATATGTTAATTATATTTTAATTAATCTCTACAGTGCCCCATGAGGAGATTAGGTACCATGAAAATGTTTCACTCTTTCACTGTACCAGCACATATTCAGGAACATACCAATCCTTCTCCACCACATTTGGTGAAGTACATCATGATCTTCATGAGCATTTGAATATTAGAGCCAAGTGTAGCATGCATTCAGGTACATACCAATCCTTCTCCACCACATTTGGTGTAGTACATCATGACCTTCATGAGCATCTTAATATTAGAGCCAAGTGTAGCACATATTCAGGCACATACCAATTCTTCTCCAGCACATTTGGTGTAGTACATCAAGACATTCATGAGCATCTGAATATTGTGCAAGTTTGAATAAGAGACCATAATCAATATTAAAGCAGTTCTTTGTACTTTAAACTATATCACTATTACTCTCTAAAGAGCTTGCTGATATATTTATGGCATTTGTTAGAGGGTATTAAGGAGAGAGAATCCAGTGTCCAGCATTTCAAAGCACTATTGAGTGTGCTGAAATGTGATAGCAATCCTAAGCCTGATCATGCTGGCCTATACCCAAGATATTCCTCAGTGAAAGGATCTGTTTATAAAGCTGTATCACTGCCATCATGTGAGAGATATTTTTTGAGGTGAGAATGTTTTAGAACACTTGGCCATGGCACAGTTGGCATGTGTAATCTTTGATATTCATAGATGTGAGGTGTATGAGGGATAATATTTACTTTGAAATGTAGTGTATATATTCTATTCAATTGTATGTACACTTATAGAAACAAACACATAACCGTAGGTGACAACAAAAATACATGTTTTAATATGTAGACAGAAACATGATACACGCTTCGGATACAGTAGGAATAAATAAAAAAAATAAATAAATAAAAACAAAGAATTGAAATATGGTATACTTTCTGTTTCCCATGAATATATGCTCTTTCCTAAAAATGATAAAAAATTCTGGATTGTGCATACCTACAAGTAACAACAGGTCGCTAAAAGCCCACAAAAGACAAACTACAAGCAACACACGTGACTTGTAGCTTGATAGTATGAACTTGTTGTCAGTATAAACTCTGGACATTTCAGTACTTATTGCTTAGATTCCTTTTTTTTTTTTTTTTTTTTCCATTTCATTCATATTTTTATATGCTGCCACCAGATGGGAGTATAGCAGTACTTTTAACTCAGTTCTTGATGGTATGGGGTACTGAAAAGATTCGGCAGAGACATATGACGATAGAATGACTTTGATTAAATAGGTGTTATTGCTGTCCAGATTTTACACAACATACAGGGATAATCTACTCAAATATACAAATGAATACATCATACAGTTATGTTACATGGTGCACAGAGCTGTGATTTTATACAAAAACATTTGACACATGATGGCAGTGTATATCACTGCGAGATTCCTGCAGATTACACACACACACACACACACACACACACACACACACACACACACATCTTACTATCCTTGTGAGGACCTTCCTTTGACATCATTATTAATGTAGCTAATTAATATTGTGCAACACTTAAATATAACGCTGACCTTAACCTCAGTAACAAAAAATGAAACCTTTTTGCTCTTTTAGTTTGTAGGATATATATATATTTTTTTTCATTTTTGTGAAACACAAACAAACAAAAACAGAAAACAGGCAAATGTCAACATTGTCCGATATTCCTATACTCATGGGAACATTTGGTGCCCATTAATATATAAAAACCGGTGCGTACACATGCTTACACACACACACACACACACGGACAGGGATGCGTGTCTCTGTGCATGTCCACACATAGAAACTAGGTCATAACTTGGACATCTCAGGAGGCTGAGCACTCATGCATCATTAGTGAACATCCAGAGCTCTCTCTCTCTCTCTCTCTCTCTCTCTCTCTCTCTCTCTCTATCGCTCTTTCAC
>JANDJT010000092.1:13789146-13806341 GCA_024331685.1 Stegophilus panzeri | reverse complement strand
CTCTCTCTCTCTCTCTCGCTCTCTCACACACACACACACACACACACACACACACACACACACACACACACACACACTCACACACCAAGAGTTTCATTTTAGCACCTTCCAATAATCTCCAGCAGGTCTTATTCGTGTGTGTGTGTGGGCATGCAATCTTACCTCAGCTCACAATAGCTGGTACTGTATAACACAGTGTACATACAGCCAAGGCAAGTTTATTTTTATAGCACATTTTATAGTGCTTGTCATATACAAGTCACACTGCACTTTATATGGAAATGGATACAACACACAGGACAAAGAGGATAAATTAATAACAATATATAAGCAAATACATTTAAAAGGTATAAAATAGGAATTCAAGTGCACAAGGGAATGAGAATGGAGTGTAATAGTCTTGGGTTTCCATTTTCTCACCTGCCAATTCCAACCCACCAGCCAACAATGACAACTACCAACCAAGAAGAGTGAAGGCTAACATGTGCTTCCTCTGAGACATCTGAAGCCTGCTAACCACATCCTTTCAAGCAAATGCTGTGTCACAGGGAAGCATAAAACACTCAGAGGAAAGTGCTATCTGTCCTCTTCCACATATAGTACATGAGCTTACATGATGCCCACGACTAGTGTTGCTGTGATTGAGAGGGGAGAAAAAGTATGCCATCCCAAAGAGCACTGTCATGTCTAAAAAGTCTACAAGTGCTAATGATCTTTTCCCAGAAGGAATCATACTCAAAAACACAATTGAAAGTAAAAGTCTAGATCACTTTGGATGAGAGAAGCAAAAATCCAGTTTATTGTTCAAAAAGCAGCATGAGATCCAAACAGTGAGACGTCCAAAAGTGATCTGAATCTGTAAACAGACTTACTGCCCTATTTATACAGTCGTTCCTCTAGTCTACGCCAATTATCTCATTCTTTTGAAATCCCAATATGTTTTAATGAAGCCTTTTTGAATTCCCCTTAAACTCTCTCTTAATTTTGTTCCCCTTACTCCCAGCCATAGATGATTGTGGCATTGTTGGGATTCAAACCCATCTCCTGATGATAAGGCAAATGCTTTTCTGTTGCATTACTTAGGAAACCAATCTTTAATAGAATTTAATCAAAAGAAAGATTTTAGTCTGGACATAAAAATGACTGAACATATAGCATTTTGGTAGTCAGTTCTAGCTGTTGCTACCTCACTATTAGGTTTTCTATGCAGAATAACTTAGCATGTATGGTAAATAATACAGCCACCTGTGCACATTAAAATTCCCATACTTAGAATTCCTTCAACATTTGACACGTGGACACTGTGACCATACTGCCAACAGTTGCCATGCTGATAAGTATAATGAGCTACCAGGGTTACTTTTGCTCAATAGATCATACCTTTCACAGAAATAGTGCAGAAATACAAAAAAGGGCAGATACACATACAAGGACCAAGGTATGGGAGCGAGAAAAGGAGATGCATGGAGAGGTGTGTGGAAGTTGGCCCGAGGCTTCCTGGGCCTCATCAGGCCCCCTCTATGGCAGCGGCTCTGCTGAGTGAATCATGATGAGTTGTTTTTCTGCAACGCAGTCTGGGTTCCTAATGCAAGGAGACAAGTCTCTCCTCAGAGAATACCCCACAGGAAACAGGGGCAGAATGACACTTATTCTCTCTCTCTCTCTCTCTCTCTCTCTCTCTCTCTCTCTCTCTCTTATCCTTTAGTCACCATCACAAGTTTGACAGCCACCCCGCCTGAGCCAATCACTCCTGCCTGCTTTTACAGTAATTAGTGATCCGTGAGCTCCGGTGCAGCACAAACATTACAGCCTGCAAGGCACTATAGTCAGCAGAACAAACCCCAGACACATGCATACAGCCTCCCCTTGGGCCACTGTAAGGGGCTCTGATCTCTGTTACACTACAAAGTGTGATGTTAAGCTGTCAATTTTTTTTTAGATGGCCATTTGGATCTTTTCCAGCAAGTAAGAAGTTTTTGTGGAGCCAGCCTGATCTGTGGCATAACAGATCTCAAACTGTAGAGTGTGTACAAAGGAATAATTTTAAAATTGCTTCTTTATTGGCAACAACATGGAAAAATGTGAAGGCTTTCATCATGTTTGAAGCATTAACAGCATTAAAAGATGCTTTGTTATTTTACATTTTAAGAATATACTCATCAGTTCTGTTAAAGTGGACCTGAAAAGGAATCAGCTGCGAATGGTTTCAGTGTTTTTGGTGTTCACAATACAAATAGACTCAAAAGGGGACTCTTTTGAGGGGAAGGGGAATTTTTTCCCCCCATCGCTTACATCTCAGACCACTTGCCGTATGATCCTTTACCATAGTGTAACACTAAAGTGTCATACAAAATGGTTGTATTAAATGATGCTATGATCTGGCTGAAAAACTGAGCAGGCAAAACAAATTTGATGCTGAACAATTAAAATCAACTCATGCTTCATGCCATAGAGCTACTGTGAGTGGTTAGCTATGAGGGGTTGGGGTAGATAAAATACATGCATACACTTCATATTTTGCACACATACTGTATACTAATAATATCATACAGTAACTATTGTTCCAATTACTGACACTAATACTAATATCAGTGCTGCCTAACAATGCACAAAGCTGCAGTAGCCCTATCAGCACATTTGTCATGCTGCTCCCTAACATACTGACCTTATTGTGGGGCCATATGATTCCATTAAAAGCCATTTGAGTTGCTTTTCTGTTAGGTGACAGAAAGCTGGAGCTATGTGTGTACAACAACCCTCAAGTTCATTATATATAAAGCAAAACATACAAACCACAAACCACAAACGAACTATACTACCTATGAGTATGGTTAGCTTATGGGTCACTTTAGAGCAGTCTAAGTTCAGTTGTTGTGTTCACATATGCACAGTAAATGCCATCAAGTCATTGATCTGAGATCACTTGGAGCACTGAAACAGACCAAGTGTGAAAACACCTTAACACATCAGGCTATACAAAATGTCATCTCAAAATTTGAAAAACGAATGCGGCTACAGTAATAGTTTCTCTCTGACATGGACAAAAGGGAAAATGAATGTCACTGGAAACTTTTTGGGGTGTCATGTAGTTACCTTTACATAAGAATAACATCTGTCAGCAGTCTATAGAACTGTTTGAAGCTGGCCAATGCTTAAAATAATCTCAGCCAACCTAACCTGCAATATACTACAGACAATAACTTCAACATAATTCTTACATGACTAAACAATGCACATTCAAAACTACATCAATTACACTCTAAAAACAAAAGACTTAGAACAAGATAGGCATGAGAAAAGTCTTTGAACACTGAAACAGTACAGTAAAAAATAAATATTTGTTTATGTATAAAAAAAATATGTATTTGTGGTATCTACAGTGGTGCTTGAAAGTTTGTGAACCCTTTAGAATTTTCTATATATCTGCTATACCTTTGCCAATCACAGATTTGTAATAATGGATCATTTGCCTCTATAAATAAATGATCAAGTATAATGTTTTATATCATTTGTTTAATCTGGTTCTCTTGGTCTACTTTTAAAACTTGTGTGAAAATCTCATGATCTTTTAGGTCATATTTATGCAAACTTTTTGAAAATTCTAAAGGGTTCACAAACTTTCAAGCACCACTGTATGCATACTCAGGCCAAAACTGAAGCTCTTTTGTGTCTACAGTCATTTTTATTTTTGAAAACCCAGGACATTATCAGGTAAAGGTAATACCTTGTATAATGATCACACTCCAAACATACCAAACCTGCCCTTTACCTCAGAGATCTTAGAAAATGTTGTAACTCAGCAGCTAAACATGGGGTGTAGTCATCTTTACCATACTGAAATAGTATTGGTTAAAGTAGTAAATTACCTACCTAGGGATGTGACTCCTTGGTTTCATTACTTGATCTGAGTTCAGCTTTTGATATTATGGATCACAATTTTTTCCAGTTAAAATAGAAAATTTTATTTGAGTTAAGGGAACAGCTCTATCCTGGTTTATATCTTATCTGACTGACTGCTATCAATTTGTAAATGTTTACAAGGCTCTGTTTTAGGCCCAGTGCTTTTCCCCGTATACAGGAGTTCGTCCGTCAATTTGGACAAAGACCGAAGTTTCCATTTCTGTCTCCATTATGGAGAATACAATCTGGGACTCGACTTGTGCGTGAATTGGATTATAGTGAGGAAGACTTGTGCAGCATCGGCCTCACTCTCACTTCCTGGTGACCACCATGATCCAGTGGCAAGACTGAGTCAAGACGACTGAAGATGGCCCCCGGGCGCAGTGATTCATACACCCATTCATACACTACGGACACTTTGGAAATGCCAATCCGCCTACCATGCATGTCTTTGGACTGGGGGAGGAAACCGGAGTACCCGGAGGAAACCCCCGCAGCACGGGGAGAACATGCAAACTCCGCACACACGGAGAATCAAACCCTCAACCCTGGAGGTGTGAGGCGAACGTGCTAACCACTAAGCCATCGTGCGCCCTTTTCCCCATATATGTGGTATGTGAAATACCTTTGTGTGATTATTAATCCCAGTCTCTAAGTTTATGCCATTGTTACCTTTAGGCTGGACTTTTGTAATGTCTTTCTGTCTGGATGTTCTAGTAGGTGCATAAACAAGTGCAACTTTGCACTGATTATAAAATAATACTAATGACCTATAAAGCACTAAATGGTCTTTCCCCACAGTGAATTTTTGGTCTATTACAACCTGCCATGCCTGCTTTGATCAAAAAGTTCAAACAGTCCTTTCAACACATTTAGTATGGCTTGCCTTTTCTCTTAATTGTATACAGTAATTAACTATAATCCCACTATTATTATTATTATTATTATTATTATTATTATTATTATTTTTAAAAAACTCAAGTACTCCCTTTGACCTGTTAATAAGTGGAACAGTATTTTCCCAACTCAAAGCTGTCGTTGCCTCAATTGTGGGAAAACTTCTGGATCCCCAGTGACCCTGACCTAAATGGTTACTAAGGATGAATTCATGAAATTACCAAAAAAAAAACAAACCAAAAAACTATGAACTACAGAGTTAGTTTTTAAAAGTGTTTAAACAATGACTGCCATTTGTAAATACAAAATAAATATGTGTTATTTATGCTCACACATGTCATCATGAGGATCTCTAGGAATGTTGAAGTTTCTTTGTCTAGTTTCGTTAATAATGACCAGATAGTGTATATATAGGCTATTTACAGTTACAATTGTATTGCTATTAAAAGATGGGTAAACAGAATTACTAAATAGTGAGAAGAACAGGAGCATTAACATTAACATGCCCAAGTCTTATGTTAGGAGCTTATGGAGGTCTGCTCATCTGTGGCTGCTACATTATTTATCCCTGCTCTTGCAAGTTCCAGGCCTTGTCTTTGTGTCGCCACTGCTATCCAGGCCACTGTCAGATTTATGAAGTGAGCTAATGAATAAATAATCTCATCCCATGATGTGTTATTACTTTATTCTTGCTCATCCGTTTCCACTCTTCCATTTCTAACTGTACAACATAGTCTACTAAAAACTCTCTGCAATAACACAAAATATCATAGAATTGGAGGAAAGAACTGGAGGTCATCATGAACCAGTTCAGAAAGTCTACACTTCCTCTTCCCAGCAATAGTCCTTCAGATACAGGTCTTTCCACTAAAACCTCCCACAATAAATAGTGAGCAAGGAGAAAAGAAGGCGGATGAGGTTGAGTGAGCGACCAAAGGAGGGATGGATGTGGGAGGCTTGTCCTCTGTGTGAGGACGAGGTGACTCGGGATGCCATTGATTTTCTCCAGAGCAGCCTCACAGCTTTAAATCACCTTCTCCCAGACTCTTTCAGTGTGCAGCCCAGGAGCCAGTGAGCAGTGCTTTATTAGCGTCCGCCCCACAACACATAAGCTCCAAATCCATCTCTAGCACCACTGCACTTTTGACAGCCTGATAAAAGCTCTGACTGTGAGGGAAAGAAGCCAAACCCATTTCGCTATGATTAGGTCTAGTGTGGCGTACCCACTCTCCTGTCTAACACAGTAGATAGAACAGGTAGAGGGGGTGATCATGGGTGATAGGATATTCTGGGGAGATTGGTTGGTTGTATGGTTTAGCTACATTTGCAAGGAGTGCTCATGTGAATGAACCTTGATTTTATGACTATAAACTATGTAAATATTGAGCACACAATATCCACAAAACCAAAACCAATTACATTATTACAGATAACATTAATATATTGCTTTGAATCATACTGATTGCTTTTATAGTTTTAAAATTGCAGAAAGAATTAATCTAAGATGTAGCTTAAGCAGTAATAAGTGGTAAGAAATAGGTATAACTATATGACTACATAACTATATTTCCTCCCACCTCCCAAAACACATGCTGTTAGGTGACTTTGCTACTATAAATTCCCCCTGGGGGAAATGAGGATGGGAATATGTGTGAGTGAAGCCACTATATCCTGTTCCCAGGATAGGCTCTGGATCCACCTGACCAGGTCCATGAATGAATGAATGCTAACTACTATAATAATAATAATAGAATCTTGGCCCAAACTTTGAGAACCACAGTCGTAAATGGTATTGTATTTGCAAAAACACAATTTGAACACTCAAAACATTTAACAAATAACTGCTTTTAATATTAATTCTAACAAAGGGTGTCTAAAACCTGCCATTCTTGTTGATTTGAAAAAAAATCCCACATAATATCTTTTCATGAAAACACACTCATTCCATTCTATTACTCCAAATAAGAGTAATTTAGCAAGGCCACTGAACAATTTGTACTGTGCAGTGCACACACACACACACACACACACACACACACACACAAAACCCTGCCCTGTCCTTTAGCCTTGATGGAAATAGGCAGTATGTCTGTTCAGACTGATAATTGCCATGAGGTTCTGTTGGTGTTATTAATGAGTACGCCAGTACACAGCTATGATATTATAGCAATGTTACAATGTATTTAAATCTGAAACAACTACACAAAAGTATACTAATATGATAAAAGACAGTTGCACTAACAGACAATAAGTAAAGCAGTGATTACACAAAGATTCAAAAAAAGGATTTACTTCTGGGAGCAGTTAATTTAGCATCTAGATAAACCAGCTAATCCACAAATCTTGGAAGCATAGGCCAATAGGGTCACATCATTCTGGAAGACTCAGCGTGGAGGAAATGCTAATTATTACCTTTTTCCTACTGCTCACAGTCAACATAGTTAGCTTCATAATTAGCAACAAACTAGCTAACTGGCTAAGCTTAGCTGAATGAAAGTTTAGCTCCACTCTGGGGAAGACATTTGCAAGGCAGAAATTGAGATACACTTTGCTACAGATGCAAAAGTCACTGGACCTGACCCAATTCCTCCTAACTCCTAACCCTAACCCCTAACCCATGAATCACACTACTGTACATCATGAAACAACACACTTTAACAACACACTTGTCCAGCCTGAAACACACTGAGTTGTCTCCATACCCTGGACTTTTTGGTTTGGAGGAGCTGGATCATATCTGACTCCACTCCCTGGACTTTTACTTCCGTAGCAAAGGGTACATGCAAAAATCAGCAAAAACTCTCCTTAAGGCAGTCTTAACTGTTAAATAGATGTAAAAAAAAAAAAAAAAAAATTTTTAGAGAGTACTTTGCACCAACCTAAACTTATGCCTAGGTGCAAATAAAACCAGTCAGAGTGCATCCATGTGAAATTATATGAAAAAAGAACAAATTTCTAATCTGCTAAAATTGTTATTTGTTAAATTGCTAGTGGCTTCGTACACCCCATACACTACTTCTGGCTAGCATGTTAATTTATGCTACCAGCAGAGAAAGAAGACTTTTCTGACAGTGAAATCATAAGATAAATATAATAATAAATATTGTGTATGGGGATAAAGGACAGAATCATCAGGACAATGGACAGAAACACATCTCGCCTACCAGGAATTCCCATTGTAATGTATTATTATTTATAGTAATATATTCATCGAATATTTTTGATAATATGTTTTAATCCCTAACGATCCTCTCCTTTCTAAAACCTTGCTCTGTGGAAGTGGAACAGATGTGCTGATGCAATGAACTTGCTAAAGTTTAATGTAATTATCATAGAAATGGTCTTGCCTGCTCCCAGCTAGGAATAAATTTTATGACCGGTCTTTGTAAAATTCCAATTTCAACCAGAAGCAACAGTCTTCAATTTATTCCCAGCCCTAGGTGCAGCCCTAGGTGTGTGATTCTGATGTGTAGGGAGACACACACACAGTTTGATATATCTAAACATATGCACCCACCATGCATTCTATACTGTGAAGACATCTTTGGCAGTGATTTACTTCATGCCTGAGGCTGCATACAGAAGTTCATCTGCTAATACACCAAGTTATTATGGAGATGGGACACTAAAAGTGGGAGGAACAGAGACCTTGGAAAATAATGGTTCAGTAATATATCAAACTCTGAGCACAAATGAAACACAAGGTCAACACAGTCTTTCCCAGTAGTAATTTGGTTTCCAGCAGTTTTTTTTTTTGGCCAAATTAAATCTTGAAGACATGATGACTTCAACACTCCATACACACATTCAAAGCTCCTGACAAAATCCTGACGACCTCAAAAAATCTAATTGCTGAGGGGTTCTTTTTCTGCAAATCAGAAGTGCATGAAATTATTATGATGAGATATGAGTCTCAAGTACTCACAGGTTTCTTTTCCAGATCAGGTAAGGCATTTAGAGGCAGATGAGTAAGTAGGTCACAAGTCTCCAAACAGATGGAGAACAAAGAGGACAGGGCTGACTTTCACTTCCCTGCTCCTGGCATATGCCTCTGATGCCACTCGCATCACACATAACAGAGCTGTTTCCACAAATTAGTCCACAACCTTTCCAAAATGTTCAGTTTGTTAGAGAATATGTATGGGCTGCTTGAGGTTTTCTGCTTTGGATATGTGAGTTAAAAAGTCAGTTTCTCCTCTGTGTTTACAGCAATTGATTTTATCTTGACTGGCAGGCAAACCTCTGCTTGCTGCTGTCAGCTCATGAAAATAATTGCATCTGAATGTATGTGTGTGTGTGTGTGTGTGTGTTATTTATTTAGTTACATTTCATTTAACCTACGCAATTACATTCCAATTCTAATTTAAATGAACACATTCTTGCTCTTTTGCACAAACATAACCGCAGTGATCTCATGCCTCACTTAGCTCCCGGATGATGGATGTGTGGCTAAGGAGCAGGGGAAACCACGGCAGAGGTGGGAACTGTCAAATGCAGGACTTTGTGCAGCTGTCAGAGTGCTATAGGAAGAAACACATGCTGCATTTCTGTACCTGATGCCTGCCATATAAGCATGCGGAGGTGGAAGAGCTCTATTACTGGACTGATAGGTTGCCATAGAGACTGTCTTTGCATTGAATTAATTTATAAAAAAAGGTAGCAGGCAACTTGGCCACTCTACAGAAATAAATGAAACATTTCTAGCCTGTCCTTTGGCAGGCAGTGTCCAAATAAAGCCATCATTTATTCTCAGAATCAAACTCACACAATAGATTATAAAATCACGTCAGCTCATTTGATCATGTAATGCTTGACGAAGAGAGGCTGTGTAATCTCACTAAGGTGAAAAGGTCACACTATAGATGCACAAATCCATGATGTCTATGAGATAGATGCTACTAAGCACTTGGCTAGATGCCATAGTCAAGGATTGGCAGAGCATGATATCTACGTGTCCAACGGAGAGCAAAATGAAGTCTTTCGCCCACTAAAAAAAAACCCCAGCACAAAATACAGAAACATATGCCCACACATATGTTGGTGTTTTTCAGAGATTTTGCTAATGCATATGCAAGCTGTTTCACAAAAGCAGGACAATAAGGATAAGATTAACTTCCAAATGAGGTGGACATGTTTTACTGCCAAAACTGAGTGTCCTTGAAAAAGAGAATATTAGTCAAATGTTCCACTGGATGAATGGGCAAAATCAAGAATGGTTTGCAAATCCATTTCACCTTTCGCCTTCAATTTCTTTCAGCTCCAACTGTGTGAAATCAGAAATTATCATGCCCTCATTTTTACAGAGGAAGAAGGGAGATTCCTTTCTGAGAGAGAGAGAGAGAGAGAGAGAGAGAGAGAGAGAGAGTCACAACTGGAGAGGTGGAGACAGATGCAAGTGCAGATAGCTTTAATACAAACACAACCAAACACAAAAGAGGAACTTAGAAGTAGTGTCAAAAACACTAAGGTTAGGAATAAACATAAATGGTAAAGAAGGAAAGCCAAATGCAAGACATGGAGTGCAGTGCAAACTGTGGCTAATATACACAAGTGCTTGTTAACATGAACATGATTCAGGTGCAGGTGGTCATGTGACCATGATGCAGTGAGGTGCAGTGGCTGATGGGAACTGTCCAGAGTTCCTTCTCTGATATTACATGACAGCGAGAGAGAGAGAGAGAGAGAGAGAGAGAGAGAGAGTAGGGATGTCCTCCTCCAGGCACAAATGGGAGGAATCCTTATCAGAGCCTGAGATATGCTTTGACACATCATTGTTCCACCAATGGCAGCATGCACATGCTTATACGCTGAGGGTTTCCAGGGCTACTCCCCTCCGCCTATTGCCAGTGCTGCTACTTGAATGTCACACAGCTAATAAAGGCAACAGCAGCATTTCTGTATGCACTGCCTTCCTGTAACATCATCCTCACCACCACTACCACCAACTCCTCAAATCAGTCCTAAAACTGACATGCATCTCCCATACACCTCAGCATGACTTTATTTGGAATACAGCATAATGACTATATATTGTTGGCAATATGTTGTTAAAGATACATAAAATGTTTATTATATAATATATATTATATAAAATATATGGCATTTTCCTCACAGCTGTGCTAGAGCAAATAGACTAATTTATCTAAGAGCAACAAACTATCTATCCCTAAAGGGGTATGCATATTTATCCATCCATGCAGATAACAGAATAAGCTGCCAGTCTGTTAGGCAGAAAATACTATTAGAGTATAATGGTTGGAACAAACCATCTGTATGTGCTCTACTCAAGATATTATTAAAAACCTGCATTAAAGTATGGATTTGAGACCTATGAACCAGAGTGTAAAGTTGTGTGCATGATGAAAAATGTCTTGTTTTTTTAGAAAATGGACAATAAGCAGAATCCCGATCCGTAATATCTCAGGATACAAGAATTCAATTAAATTCAATTTGATTTATATAGAGCTTTTAACAGCGGACATTGTCACAAAGCAGAAATCTGGGTATAAATTTAAAATGTATAAATCCCTAATGAGCAAGCCAGACGTGATGGTGGAAAGGAAGAACTCCCTGAGGTGACAAGAGTAAGAAACTTTGAGAGGAACCAGACTCAAAAGAGAACCCATTCTCATCTGAGTGACACTGGATAGTGCAAATATAAATACTTTCTCTTCTATAAGTGCTAATTGTGTTAACAGGAACCTGAGTATGAGCATCATTATAGTTTTAAATTTAAGTCTATTGTATCAAACCAATGTTACTAACTGTTCAGTGTTGTAGTGCAAACTGTTCTTAGCAATTGCACTCCTAAGGCTATCAAAGGAAGAACGTCCACAGCTATCTTTATAGTTTCTATATGGTACCATACATAGTAATCGCCTGATGATGTTTAGGCTATCCATGTGGGGCCATCATTAGCAGCAGTGAGTGATTTTGAGGCGATGAGAACTGTATTCCACCAACAAACCTGAGTGAACGCATGATAGTGGGCGGGGGGGCGACAGCATCCAAACATCCCAGGTTACCAAAACACTCTCTGCCCATGAACCTTCCAGATCTGCACCTTTTCCTAAGAAAAAAAATCCATTACCAAAAGGCTTGACCAAACAAATACATTTTCAGCCTAGACCTAAACACTGAGACTGTGTCTTAGTCCTGAACACTAATTGGAAGGCTGTTCCATAACTGTGGGGCTATGTAAGAGAAATTTCTGCTATACCCTTCACTCTTCGAGGTATTGACAAAAAGCCTGCAGCTTTTGATCGACGCATTGTGTCATCTATAGAACAGCATTATACCTGTTACAATATGTGTACAACTGTGCTTCTGTGAGCACTAGATAACTGCCTGGGTACTTGCCTGGATACCTTCTTGTGTGCATGCATATCGTGAGCTTCAACAAAGTCATGAAGTATGACATAGTTTTTGATACTATGTCACAGTACGGGTATGGGGCAGTGGTGGCTTAGCGATTAAGGCTCTGGGTTACTGATCGGAAGGTCAGGGGTTCAAGCTGCCACTTCTGGGCGCCCTTGAGCAAGTCCCTTAACCTTCTCTGCTCCAGGGGCGCTGTATCTTGGAAAACCATGAGCTCTTAGCCCAACTTCCTGGCATGCAGGGGCATGTATCTTTCCCTGTGTATCTTCCTTCACAGTTAACCTGATGATTGAATCACTGCTGTCAGGTCCAAATAGTACCGTAGGCAATACTGGGCAAAACATGGAATGCTCAGCAGCTTCCACAAGGAACATCATGGAAAGATAAATAGATTACAAAATTAGGTGGTGCAGAAAACTTGAGTTCAGCCACAAGGTCACTCTGGTGTCATATGGCCACCAGTGCATGCAAGGCAAGCTTTTCACCAAGGAATATCTCTCTCACTCTTTTTGTGAACAAAGACAGTCTTTGGAAAGACATATTTTATTTCAGCATCTTGCATGGGCTCATAAGAGGAGGTCTTAAAGGATTCCAGTATGAAGACTCTAGGCTCTTGCACTAGATCTAGATAATGGAGTGCAGAGCAAGTTGAACAGTTTCTCTCTGAGAGTATATAAGGCCTGTGTACTAGGGGTGTACTTTTGTCTTCAGGAGAGTCTCCTGGACTTCTAGGTCACAGTCCTCAACCTGCACTTCACTCTGAGTTGCCAAACCCACAGGCATAGGTAATTGCCTGAGGGTGCCAAATGACAGCAGTTGATAGGAAGTGATAGGACTCTATCGCCAGCTTTGGAGGACAGGATACCTACAGCTCTGACCACAGTCCCAAGCTGTTACAGTGATAGCTCCAAGGTTTGCATGAGTTCAACATGTGAATGAGGCAAATCTAGTATTTATATCAAGAATTGCAAATGTACATATTACAGAAATATGACATTAATAATGGAGAATATTCAAAAATATTTGAAAATAATTACCAATGGAAGCAGCTATCATGTTTGCCTGTGCTGTCTGGCCATAAAGCTCCATGCTAGGAAGATAAGAATTATATGTATACATGAGAAATGAAATGCTGTTCCAGGATCACATCTGATTAAAAAAAAGAGAACAAAGGAGAAATTCATATTTTCTATTTATTTGAGGCCTCACACCTCCAGGGTTGGGGGTTCGATTCCCACCACCCATGCTGCCGGGTACTCCGGTTTCCTTCCCCAGTCCAAAGACATACATGGTAGGCTGATTGGCATGTCCAAAGTGTCTGTAGTGTATGAATGGGTGTGTGAATGTGTATGTGATTGTGCCCTGCAACGGATTGTCACCCCGTCCAATCCATTGTACCCTACCTTGTGCCCGATGCTCCCTGGGATAGGGTCCAGGTTCCCCGTGACCCTGAAGGAGATGCGGTATAGATGATGAATGGATGGGATCTAAATTAGAGCTCTTACACTCTACAAACTTAACCTATGATATACTCAGTTTTTTTTTTTGTGAAACATTTTTATACTTAAAAATATTTAGTACATTTTGAAGCTCTGAAATCATTGAAACATACCTTATGAACATATAAACGTAATTACGTATATTACATATAAACGTAAGTTAAAAAATTTTAAGTAGCTCTGAATAACTACATTTAGTACTACGACATATAAAATTGAGTAGATATAATTAAAATCAATGCAATCGTAACCCTAAATGAAAACAACTAATAAAAATTAATAGGTATATTTGAAAACCTACATAGATATAACAGAAAATGAGACTATTATTTAACAAAACAAATGTGCTACATTTACTAAATGTTTTAACTGTATTTAATTCATACTGGACTTTAATTATCAAAATTAATGTTACATTTATTTTACATTTAATGTATTTAACTTTTACTTCAGGAGTACTTTACTTGAGCCTAATGAAACCAAATGAGAAATATAAATCAACTGCATACACATTACCATTTTATTTAAACATTTATATGTCAAATTTTACCAGTATAACATGAAATTAAGTCTAAATTCAACCTAGCTTACATTGCAAATTACATTTGTAACAATGTCCATGCTACAAAAACAGTGAACTGAATTGAACAAACCTGTATGAATTGTTCCAAACCTGTATGACTTTAATCTTCAATGGGACACAAAAGGAGATGTAAGGCAGAACAACAAAAGAGACTGATACCCTCAGTCACCATTCACTATCACTGCATCTTTTTTCTATAAAATAAATAAATGGTGAGTGAGACTGAATACTCGGTCTCCCTTTGTGTTCCACAAAAGAAAGACGTACAGGTCGGAAGAACATTAGTGTTAGTAGATGACAGAATTTTCAAAACTACACCTCACACAGTAGGCACTTCATAAAGAAATGTTACCCTTCAAAATCGAGCACAGAGAAATATAGTGGATAAATAGTTCCCCTTTGCAATTAACATTTATTTCTGAAGTAAGGCAAGTTCTTTGCTCTTGCAATATTCAGTTGGTTATTTCCTCTTTTTATGTTTCCATACATCTAATTTTGAAGAGAACTTGGTGCTAGTCAACCATCCAGACAAGGCAGAGAGAAGTCTGGTGTGGTGTAAGTAGGACTTGAATAGACTTCTGTGCAGGCTGACAGGTTAAGGCCAACATCTGTAAGTTCTTGATGTCTTCAACTGGGGCTCCCTGAAAACCTGCAATAAAAATAATACAATTCAAAAACAGTCATACCCATTACAAAGTATCACATCTTGTCACAGGAGTATTCCCATCACTGTAACTCTTATGATACCTATAAACTCCAACAAAGGTTCTGAATATTCCTTTAACATGGCATTTTGTGAGTCCACTGACCTTGTCATGTTTTAATTTACATGTAATTTTCATAAAATAAAAATAAAAGCAGTATTTTAAAGAAATAAAAATAAATATATTTGGTCTGTAACGCATGTAACATTAAAAAATTACACAAATATTTTAAGTCATTTTTGTTCAATAGTAGATGAATTCATATGCATCAGTAAGTGCACAGGCAACATATTTGTCTTATTTCCCCTGACACCTGTTTTGAGGGTGTTATTCTGCACCATATACGTTTCGTCCATGCATTTACAAATCCCCTCTGGTTAGATACAAAAGCTTACAAAGGTGGAAAATTTTAATCAGTGTTATACATGTAAAAGCCTCTACCATTCATTGATGTGCTGTGATGTGGCTCTGTTGAGGAGTTCCTCCCTAAAAGTAAAACACATCAATTACACAGTGAAACTGTATTTCAAAAGACTAACAATAATGAGGTTTGAGATTAAAAACACACTAAGAGTTACTACAATGTAAAATATTTTCACCTACACTCACTGCCCACTTTATTAGGAACACCTGTACATTCATGCAGTTATCTAATCAGCCAATCATGTGGCAGCAGCATAATGCATAACAATCATGCAGATACAGGTCAAGAGTTACAGTTAATGTTCATATCAAACATCAGAATGAGGAAAAAATTGTGATCTCTGTGAGTTTAACCATGACATGGATGTTGGTACCAGATGGGCTAGTTTGAGATCGGCTACCAGTTTGGCTACATTGCAATTAATCAAAATAAACATATTAAAATGCCATTATTATTTCTATAAATGTGAGCAGGACATACCTCCCCCCAGTTATAAAGGTTGCTGTACCCCTGGCCATACACTATCACAGCCTTGCGCAAGCGTCATTGAGCTTTTGAGAAAGGCATTAACAGAGTTTTGTGGCTCATTTCTACTCAAAATGTATGGGGTTAGAATTGTTTCATATTTCCAAATAAATAGATTCCAATCCACAAATAAATGTAGCGAGCTTCACAAAAATTAAATAAATTATCTGCTCTGGTCCAAAACTGGTTTCATAAGCATCCACATTTTTCACTCCAATACCTCCCACCAGACTCTCCGTTTGAACCCCATTGAGGAGTTTTTTTCAGCATGGCGGTGGAAGGTTTACGATCTCCAGCCCTATGTCAGGATAGCCCTTATAAAAGCCATGGAGGAGGCCTACGACCAAGTAAATTCAAGATTCTTCCCTCGCTGTCTTGCGAGAGAGGACATAGCCTGTGATGTGGACAAAGTGCTATGGCTAGATCCAACTGGGTGAAGAGATGATGCTTAGGTTTTTTGTGGGGTTTTTTCTCCACAAATGTTGTTGCTGTGTTTATGTACTGTATTCTATTTAGAACATGTTTTATTCTGATTTTCAGTGCAAAATGCCTGGATGTATTGACTGATTTTACAATGTGGTGAGAAATAAATATTTTCATCAGTGTGCAGTACTGGTCTGGTGTGTTGTGTTTGGTCAATATGTTCATGTATTTTACTCTAACAATATCTCTGAAAAAATCAAACCCAGACTATATCATTAGAAAAGTAGAAATGTTAAAAGTGTTTGAGCACAACAGTGTGTAACTTGTTCAAACAGAATCAGATCGTATGAACCATGTGTGTGCCATACGGTGTCAAAATTGGGTTTCTATAAATTATTGTATAGTTTTGAATGAAGTGTTTCATTTTGCAAAAGATCTGAGGTGTTCTGCTAATTGTGTGTGTGGTTGTGTTAATTGTGTGCAGTGTTTTGACAAAATGTTTTCAAAATTGTGCTTAAGCAATCTTAAAAAAATCTGTGCCACTGATGTGAAGGACCAAAAATATTTGAGCATATATATCTGTCAGTATAGAATGCAGAATAACAAATCTAATTACTTTTATTACAACCCCAATTCTGAAAAAGTTGGGACAGTATGGAAAATGCAAAAAACAAAAAAAACAAAGAGAGTTTGAAAATTCAATTCACCCTGTACTATATTGAAAACACATTATTAACACATTATTTGATGCTTTACTTTGTGAATTTAATTTCTTTTTGAAAATAAACACTCATTTCAAATCTGATGACTGCAACACACTCCAAAAAAGTTGGGACAGTCGACTGTTTACCACTGTGTAACAT
>JANDJT010000092.1:13741719-13768851 GCA_024331685.1 Stegophilus panzeri | reverse complement strand
TTTATTGCTTTATATTCTGTCCATTTAGACTTAAAATGGAAACAATTTTCAGACCACTCATCATCTCAAACTGGCCTATAACTGAGCACATCCTTTGTCCGCCTGTGTGTATAAGAGAATGGGAGAAATGGACCAGTGATGCTGCCCCCCATTGTGCAGATGTTGCCAATGGAGACGGCGCTGCTGCTGCTGCTGCTGCTGCAGCCGGAGACCAGACGCGGCTCCGGATCACGAAGAGCGCCAGTGCGCATGCGCCGTCTGCACCGTTTACTGTATATTCACAGTGGGGGGAATAGGGGCAGACGACAAAACCAAGCCCTTTTTTAACGGCGAAGTGGAATTTAACATGTAAATAACATCCAGGAGGCAAGGGGGAATATCAACAGGTATGTTTTAATTAATACCTTTGTTGTCGTCTGTGTGCCACTCGCGGTTCACATGCGGCTGGGAATGGCATCGATTCATATAGCGGCTCTAGTTACAAACTGCTTCACCTAATGGACGATACGCTTCTGACTGAGACTCGCTCGACGGGAAATAATATAAACAGGCTACATGACACTAGTGAGGTAAAACCAAATTTTAACCCATTTGTTGTCCAGAATACCTAGTTTGGACTGGATTTTAGTCGTGATTTTGTAAACATGGCGAGAGAAAAACCGGTTATTCTAAAAACAAACAAACAAACAAAAACACCACACACACACACACACACACACACACAAAAGAAAAACCGGAGAGATGATGTCGAATAGGTCTTGCTGCTTCTTCCATAATGAAAACACATCATCATTTGGTCTAGGGGTGTTTTCATCATTCGTTTATATTATATACAGCACGAAATTATCCTAAATATAAGCTTGAAAAAAAATATGTATAATCCTGCAATTATTAACGATTTTTAAAATACACGTTCCACCAAAAACAAAACAGAATGTTCTCGATTTTTTTCCCCTACAAACCCATATGTAGGCTGTGTGACAAGAGGCTGTAGTGCACCACAATCCGTTTTCACTGAATGCTTTGCTAAGATGCGTTACTGTTATTATTACTACTATTATTGTTATTATTTGTTTTCAGTGCCAGGTGACTGTCAGTGATGTTAGCACTGGGTTAGCTCCGTTAGCCTTTCGCTCATTTTTGCCCGACACTCGGAAGGCTGACAGGGATTGTTCCTGTTAAATAGAGACTAGACACCAATTCTGCAGGATCCCTGGGTGGGAGCAACAGCTTTCTGCTGCATTTCTATAAATGTTTCACTCCATCTGCGCCAGAACGGCGACCAAACCTGCACTTAATGCCTTTTGTCTCTTCTGTGTATTTCCTAACCCCATAACACTAGCTAATATTCATATTCTTCAGCCTAATGAGGGATCTAATCGTAATGATGGTTTTCTGTTAATATGACATCTCCTTTTAACAGGAATCTTATCGTTAGCAGTAGTAATGACAGTATCATGTCGAGTTGAACAACCCAACTATGGCTCTGCACTAGCTGCATACCATTACAGCTGAAATGTGATGTTGAAATAGCTAAGAGACAGAAAAAATATCTGAAAAAGACATTAAGTTCCTCTCCAAACCTGACATAGAGGGAGCAATGCCATGAAAAGCAGCATGTTTGTTTTATGTTAGCAAATCCTGATCGGTGGATCGTATTTCTCTGGGATTTTTTTTAGGTGTGATGAGACAAAGGAACAAAGGATGCCTTAGAAGAGAGGCAGAGAGCAAGGCTGGAATCTGCTTCAAAGCACACCAAATGGATCTATTTCTTCTCCTTGGATCCAGATCATGATATTTGGCTTAAAGCTTTAATCATCTTTATGATCCCTCCTCCATCTATGGCGAACTATAGCCATGCAGGGGACCACAACATCTTGCAGAATGTCTCTCCCCTCGCCACATTCCTCAAACTAACCTCCCTGGGCTTCATCATCGGCGTCGGTGTTGTGGGAAACCTCCTGATCTCCATCCTGCTGGTCAAAGACAAGAGCCTGCACCGTGCACCCTACTACTTCTTGTTGGACCTGTGCGCCTCTGACATCCTGCGCTCAGCCATCTGCTTCCCCTTTGTATTCACCTCGGTGAAGAACGGCTCAGCGTGGACGTACGGCACCCTCACGTGCAAAGTGATCGCCTTCCTGGGTGTGCTCTCCTGCTTCCACACAGCCTTCATGCTGTTCTGTGTCAGTGTGACACGTTACTTAGCTATCGCACACCACCGCTTCTATACCAAACGGCTGACCCTGTGGACGTGCTTGGCTGTGGTGTGTATGGTGTGGACACTGTCAGTGGCCATGGCCTTTCCACCTGTGCTGGACGTGGGCACATACTCATTCATCCGTGAGGAGGACCAGTGCACGTTTCAGCACCGCTCATTCCGCGCCAATGACTCGCTGGGCTTCATGCTGCTGCTCGCCCTGATCCTCCTGGCCACCCAGCTTGTCTACCTCAAGCTCATATTCTTCGTTCATGACCGGCGCAAGATGAAACCGGTCCAGTTCGTGCCTGCTGTCAGCCAAAACTGGACCTTCCATGGGCCAGGGGCCAGCGGGCAAGCAGCGGCTAACTGGCTGGCTGGTTTCGGCCGAGGCCCGACACCTCCAACCTTGCTGGGCATCCGGCAGAACGGCAATGCGGCAGGCCGGCGGCGCCTCCTGGTGTTGGATGAGTTTAAGACTGAGAAGAGGATAAGCAGAATGTTCTACGTCATGACTTTCTTCTTCCTTAGTCTGTGGGGGCCTTACCTAGTGGCGTGCTACTGGAGAGTGTTCGCCCGTGGCCCTGCCGTGCCAGGAGGCTATCTCACAGCAGCTGTATGGATGAGCTTCGCTCAGGCTGCCGTCAATCCCTTCATTTGCATCTTCTCCAACCGTGAGCTCAGACGTTGCTTCAGCACTACGCTCCTCTACTGCAGAAAGTCCAGGTTACCCAGGGAACCCTACTGTGTTATATGAAGGCAAAAATTTTTGGGTCTTGGGTAAATTTTTTGGCACCCCCTGGGTGGTCAGGGGTACATCCTTGTTGTATAGTTCTCCTTTGTTCATCTTCTTCAGTATAACCCCTGTACACAGCCCTGCCCTCACCCTGTAGGCCTGGTGTCAAACTGTCAATCAAACACACCTCTCGATGTGAATCAGCGTCGGATGCGAAGCTTGAAGGGAATAAAATAATCAGGGAGTGGAGGAACCCCTCCTGTGTTTATGTTCTAGTAAACAGCTGCTGCGGAATGCCGTTTTAAAGCAGATAAGCAAAAAAAAAAAAAAAGAATAAAAAAGAAAGAAAAGAAAAAAACAAAGAATGAAAAAAGTAAAGATGGAATCAAAATGTGATTTTAATAATGGACTCATGCCTTCGCTTTGGATAAGTTGAAGACTCACGTTGTACATGACAGAATCACTGGAATGGTTTTGCGTTTAAAAGTTGCACTAAGCTAAAAAAAAAAAAAAAAAAAAAGATAAAGATGCTTTTTTTTCCTGATTTGCATTGCAAGGATGTCTCATTTTTCCCCAAAATAACATATGAATGCTTTCTTTTGCAACAGACTACTCATTTACTGTAAGTAAACAAAACATGTGAGGTGGCAAACTCTATTGGAATACACCTTCACAGGAGGATTAAATTGGTTTAAATGTAAGTGAGATCTTTTTTCAGTTTTTCGGGGTTGGGTGGGGAGGGTTTGGGACTAAAGGGGTACTGATGTGTGATTTTCCAATTGCAACTTTAAATTATTTCCTGTAGTTTTATGATCCATGCAGTATGTCCTTGTCTGGCAATATTCTTTTTCTTATCTCAGTTTCTAAAGGTCTTAAAATAATGTCTGGGTTTTAAAAGTTGCTTTCGAGAACCTTGTGCTAAAATGAACGTGGAGAACCAGTTCAATGTTTCATATCCATGTTACCCAGCCACTGGCATTGTTACAGTATTGCTGATAACCACTCCAGATGTTCTTGCCTTAATGGTTCTGATATTTGTTATTTTGGGTCTGATTTTCAAATGTGCTCCTCTTAAATGCCTCCAGGCTTCCAAGGAGCATTTTCACATTGAAGTAAAGTGCATGTTCATTTTAAAAGCATATCCACTTTCATAAGCATCGACAGTGGAAATGCACCAGACGCCCCATTTCTTCTCCTGAAGCAGTTTTGCTGTACACCTACACTCCACTGAGTGCGCAGAGTGCAGGAAGCAGAGAAGCGCTTGCGTGTGTGTTTGTGTCTAAGCTGGACAGCTGTCACGTCAAGACCAGAGCCTTAGTATAAAATCTTGCACAATTTGTAAAAAAATGTAATGGAAAACAAACAAACAAAAACAAAACAAAAAAAACCAACATTGTATTTAAGGCACAGCGTCTTGTTTATACCCAACATTTGCTCTTTACTGATTGTTTTGATTAACTTTTTTCTCTTGTGGCCATTTTAATATTTATTATGTATTTTTTTGTAAATTATAGATAAATAGTGTGTAAGTTTGTGAGTCTTTCATTTTAGAGTCCCGGATGTGAGTACTGTTTAAGTTAGGATTGCATTTGCTGAAAGTTATCTGTGTAATCTGTTGCTTACATTTTTGAAAATAAAATTTTACATTTTGCAAAATGCGAACTTTCTTCTGATTGAAAATCAGCCAGTTCACTTGAGTTCCCTATTTGTTCATGTTTTTTTTCAATGAAAGCTAAAGTAACATAAACTTTATTTTTACACAAGCAGAATTTCTTTTCAGTGAAACATTGCCAAAGTCTGCATAGATATGAATTCAAAAATGTTTGCAGCTCTCTGAACACATGTCCATCTTTACTTTCTGTTTTTTATATTTAAGTTGGTCCGATTATTCTACATGTTGCCTATATCCTGGCTTGTGTTGTTCCTCTACATCCTGTATGTGTTCCCGTTCCTGCCAATGTCAGCTAAGCTGAAAAGTCATTTTAGGCTAACCGCAGTTTGCTTATTTATTTATTTATTTACTTATTGTTAATGCAGCACAACTATCATTTTCTAAAAGGCTCCCATGTGATTGAAGCCCGACTCTGCTGTGCATTCTATCAGTAAGCCTATTACTCCTAAGGGAAAACCATGAAGAATAGATCTAGATAAAGAGAAAGACTGCAGTTCTTTGTATGGAAAGACTCCTGCATTTGGCCTGGTTCTTGGCAAAACTCTTAGGCACCCTATTTTTTTTTTTTTTAACACAGTTTTTGTCTTAGATGTTTATTTTATGCCTTTCTGTCTTTTGCATGACTGTGTCAATAGAAAATAGGCAATTTTCAGTTTCCAAACAGTCATTGTCCAAAATATTTAATGTTACAGAGAAATCTAATGCTATATTAATATAGTATCATATTAAGTAATAGAAAAGCAAAGATTATGTGCAGAAACACAAGCAAGTGCAACAGACAAATTCTCCAGAAGCCTGAAAATTTTACCAGCCAAATTTCATATTAAACAGTGAACCCAAAAGAACAAATGCCAAATATCGACTTGGTTTAGTTTACTGCTCTTACTTGTCCATTTTTATATGTAAAACTCATTTTTGGTGAAGGCATCGTTGCATTACAGAATTTCTTTACACGTGACTAAGACTATTGCACAGTACTGTACATAAACAATATTCAATTAGAAGTATGTTCACTCTCATAACTACACAGCTTTCCTATTAGTTCAGCTGAATGATATTCTTTGTGATTAATAACTGAACAATTACATGTGAGTTTGGGGGTTAAAGCTTCTACAAAAGAAGATTTGTTGTTCAGAAAAGGAACCCTTTTAGAAAGATAAAACTCTTAACCACACAAAGAATCCCCCCCCCCTTTTTTAACAGTGTAGTATGACAAAGATCCTTTATATTTTCTATAGCTCTATTGCCAGTTAAGCTCTGCAGTACCCACAATTCACCTTCCTGTTCTCAGATTTCCAGTTTAACAATCTGCTGTTCATTTTTTGTTTAATAATGCACAAGTTTTAATATTCTGGTTGATGACAAGCATGCATTCGGTTTATTGATGGTTTGATTATTTCCATTTTTCACTGTTGTGATGGAAACATTTGCCTGAAGGCTGTTTTGTGTGAAATTTGTACCGGTTCACACATTTCTGAATTATATTACAAGGAAAAATGGATAGAAAGAAGTTATTCGGTTGCAGTGTTCTACTTGTTTCAAGGTTATAGTATTTGCTTCGTGCTTTTACATCTGGTTTTAACAGCCTGTGTTCTCTCCCAATGGAACTGAGTGTATTGATTTTGTGTCCATTTTTATATAACATGGCAGACTCTGAAGTGAGACACAAGTTTTCCCAATGTCCCTAGAGTGGAAACAGGAAACACAAATCCTTCCTTCATCCTCTGCTTACAATGTTTCACGTACATTGTCTTAACTCTCATTTCCATAGATCATTCTCTATGGAAATGCAACTATAATATGTTTTTTAAAATGCAATATATGTTATCATTATCTCAATGCATAGGGAAATAAACCAATATACAGTATATAAATACAAAGCAACTCATAGATGTAATGCATAGTAATATAAATTAATGCATAGAATCAATACATAGAGATACACCAAACCAGCCATAACATAAACCACTGATGGGTGAAGTGAATAACTTTGATTATCTTTTTACACTGGCACCTGTCAAGGGGTGGGATATATTAGGCAGCAAGTGAACAGTCAGATCCTCGAAGTTGATGTGTTGGAAGCAGGAAAAATGGGCAAGTGTAAGGATCTGCGCGACTTTGACAAGGGCCAGATTGTGACGGCTAGACGATTGGGTCAGAGCATCTCCAAAACAGCAGGTCTTGTGGGGTGTTCCCAGTATGCAGTGGTTAGTACCTACCAAAAGTGGTCCAAGGAAGGACAACCAATGAACTGGTGACAGGGTCAGGGGTGCCCAAGGCACATTGAAGCGTGTGGGGAATGAAGGTTAGTGCATCTGGGCTGATCCCACAGAAGAGCTACTGTAGCAAAAATTGCTAAAAAGTTAATGCTGGCTATTATATTAAAGGTGGCAGAACACAGCGCATTACAGCTCGCTGTGTATGGGGCTACATAGCTCAGACCGGTCAGAGTGCCCATGCTGACCCATGTCCACTGTCGAAAGCACCTATAATAGGCACATGAGAATCAGAACTGGATCATGGAGCAGTGGAAGAATGTGGTCTGGTCTGATAAGTCATGATTTTATTTTACATTATGTGGACGGCCGGCACCATAACGCACTATGGGAAGAAGGCAAGCCTGCGAAGGCAGTGTGAAACATTGTTGCAGACCAAGAACATCCCTTCATGGCAACACTATTCCCTAATCTCATTGGGCTCTTTCAACAGGACAGTGCATCCTGCCACACTGCAAAAATTGTTCAAAAAAGAGTTTAAGGTGTTGACTTGGCCTCCAAATTCCCCAGATCTCACTCTGATCGAGCATCTGTGGGATGTGCTGGACAAACAAGTCCAATCTATGGAGGCCCCCCCTCACAATTTACAGGACCTAAAGGATTTGCTGCTAATGTTGTGGTGCCAGATACCACATCACACCTTCAGAGGTCTTGTGGAGTCCATGCCTTCATGAGTCAGAGTTGTTCTGGCAGCACAAGGGAGACCTACAGAATATTTGGCAGGTGGATTTAATATTATGGCTGATTGGTGTGTAAACCAATGTATAATCTTAATGCATAGAAGTATAATCCAATGTAAAGCATCAATGCATAAAAATACAAATACAATAAATAGACTCCATGCATACTAGTAGAGATATTAGTAGAGATTTACATGCTTAGGAATGCTCCTAATGGTGCATTCTCCTAATGTGTGAAGTGAAATTTTTTGTTTCATATTTACAAAAATATGGAATTTACCTTGTTCCTCACAGCTCAAAATAGCACAAATGTCTCAGTATCTCAAAATAGCTCAAAATGTCACAGTATATCTGAATATAAGTATGTAGATGTAGATGGAAATGATTTTCATGTTTGTGCCCATGTGTTATGTTTGAATACTAATTTTAACCATAATTTAAAGTGCATCATATAGTCATGCCTAAGTAACTTCCTCGTTTCCTTTAATTCAGTTTTCTTATTGAAAGTTTCCCCTCTGGTTTCCTGTTTGATAATGGTAATGGCTAATACACATCTGAGATGGAGAAAGAAGTCATGCTTGAACAGTCAGGCCTTTCTCTTTTGTTCAGTGGGCAGGTACTCTTTTGTATTCTGCTCTCTGGTATGCGAATGCAATATAGCAGCATTTTGCAGGTTATTGCTCTGTCTGTGCATTAGAAGGTGCTTCAGGCAGGTTCTGGTGGTGGTGTGTGTGTGTGTGTGTGTGTGTGTGTGTGTGTGTGTGTGTTTGGGGAGTGTTCATTACTACATTGTTAGCCTGGGCAGTAAAGCAGGATTGGGGCCACAAGGTCCATGCTTCCCTCAGCATTCCCAGGTGAAATATCACAGAGGCAGCTAACAGTTATCGATGTTCCTGGAGCAGGATGGTGTTGTCGAGGCAGAACTGAAACAGCAGGGGGTTATTGTGGGTAGCCAGGGGGCACCTCGCCATTGCTGAAGCACAGCTGCAGATCGATACCTAAAGTGAACCGTAATGCAGAAACCTTTTCTACCCACTGTTTAAATATGTGCAGTAAAAACAGTTATATAAAACCAGAATCAATGCTAACTACACCAGCAGGGTCCAATATGTGCCATAGCTGTAATCAATCCACAGTCGGATGCTTTAATGGTGATGAAATATTAGTGCTAATGTTGTGATGAGAGGCAGTGGGAGGAGGAAAAAGGGGATGGTAAAACACGTGTCCAGCTGTGTTGCTGCGCCTGCAGTGCATAAACAGCTTTCCAATGTGTTTGTTGACAATCTGTCGCTCTCCGTTCATCTCCTAAAAAAGTGTGATTATGCGTGAATATGCTTTTTCTGTATGATATGCACGCCAGAGTGTGGAGAAAGGGAGATTGGGATGCTTGAGTTAAAGCCCAATAAAAAAACAAGATGATGATCGGCGGTCCCTTGAGGTCTGCCTCAACAAAATGTTGCTGTATTTCTCATTAGCTGGTCACAGAATACAAATGATCAGACAGACACTTTCAAAACTATTGAGATTTGGACACAAGACTTTTTTCTGTGACAGATTACTGCAGTTCTTTATCTGTGTGTTATGCTATGCTGTATTAGGAACTGGTTAAATGCTCGGGGGGGGGAGGTTCAAGGAAAAATACACTCTGAACGACATATTAATCTATTAATTAAATATATTAATTAAATTGTTAATCATCTCATAGACCACTAACTAACCAAGTCAAGTCTCTACTATAACTCAGCACAACTGTGTCATATAGCTGCACTGCATTCCCAAACTTTGATTCCAAAGTTTGTTGATTTCACTACTTCTACACTGGATTTCTCATTAATACATACATGTAATACATGTAACAGTGAGTGAAAGCCAAGCTTTTGCTCATTTGTTTTTAGGAGCTAACAGTGAAACTGGACCATTATTCGTTATTTTTTGGAGATTTTTCCTATTAAACACCGTTGTAACTGCAATAGCAATGTCTCACTGTCATGATAGTACAACACTACTGCTGACTTCTCAAGGGAATAACAAAAATACAGCACCAACCAATAAATTATATTAATAAATTAATTAATATTTTAGTATAAACACATTTTATGTTTTATAAGGTGCATATTTAACAATGTTTTGTTTTGTATGTTGGCTTGAAGGTTTTCTGTTTCACTGAAACTAACTTTTAGACACTGTACAAGCACTGTCTGATGGATTATACCAAGATAGTATCCATGCTAAGTGCTGATGCTTGTTGACAAGATAAGTACAAGACATGCTGTATGTTGCCAGAATCTGATCATTTTTGCTTGCTTTAAGGTGTTATAAGTTAGTGCATATTCTCTTTTTCAATCTCACCATGAAGAGGAGGGAATTAAATGACAGCTGTTGTGCCCCTTGAGCAACTCGGGGTAAAATGCCTTGTTTAAGTGCACATTTGATAAAAACTCAATGCACTACAGCTCTCTTCCCCAATGTCCACTTCCACACTGAATTAGACATGCAGCCCCCTGGTTAGACAGACTGGACTACCAACTGTCCTTTGAACTCTGTCCACTTTTTGCCTCCTTCACTGCTTTAGGGGGACTAGTCATCACATGAATACTCATCATGTTCTTTCCCTGCAACTGGGTGTCTGCATATTTAACATGAAATGTCCTAAATATCAGCACTAGCTCAGAGAAAGCCACCATAACAGGGGTGTCCAGTCTTATCTGTAGCAGCAGGTTTTTCATTCCAACCAATCACAAGCCACAGTGGCGGCCCATAAGTGCAAAGCACATGAACAAACCAAAAATGCAACAGCCAATCAAAAAATGCAACAAAGGAACCAAAAACACAACAGCAAATTCAGAAACACACCATATTAACTCATAACAGAAACAGCAGGCCCTTATTGAACATCCTACGCTTACAGTAAGAGGAAATATGAGCCTAAATGAATTTATTGATCATTTTATTGTGCTGACTTTTTCAAGGGTAGTCACTAGGTTAACTAGATAACTGGCTTATAAAGTGCGTGTGATTGTCATACACTGTGTCCAATCAGCAATGAGCATGTTCAATAAAGACTTACCCTTTCTGAGTTGTGCTTTCTGATTTGCTGTTGAGGTTTTGGTTTGTTAAACCTGATTCCACTTGTTTAATCGAGAAAGTCGTTGCTGCAGAACCAAGAGTCTAAGGGGTGGAGCTGGACCTGATGTAACTCCTCCTATAAGCCTAATCCTGAACCTAACCCCTAACCCTAACTCACACAATACTATACAACACAAAACAATATACTTAACATACCTATCCAGCCTGAATCACACTGAGTTGTGTGCACCCCTTGGACTTTTGCCTGCCCAGGTAGGAGGAGCTGGATCAGGCCCGATTCCACCCCATAGATTTTTTTGTTCTGCAGCAACTGATTACTGATTAATTAATTGATCTTGGTCTTCAAGCAACTGTTAGGAGTGGCTGCTCCTGATTGGTTAGAAGGAGAACCAGCACCCACAGCTCAAGCTCACTGAGCAAAGATCACCTAAGCAATGTAACAGAAGTTTGGTGTTTTCATTAATATTATTAGAGTGAAATTCTTGCATGTTTTTTTTTAAATTATTATTATTTCTTTATAATCAATTTGTCAAACTGCAACATATATACTGTTGTAGCTTGATAGTGAAGGGGAATAGTCATAGTTTGTGAATTGAGATTGTATGCCTTTTCTTTTTGTTTACCTCCCTACCAGAATATGGACGGCATCAATACAGTCAAAACAACTATGGGGAACTCTTTTCCCTAATATCCCTTGATTAAAAAAAGATAAGCCCATAAGACTGTGGATTTGTAATATGCTTTCTGTGTGTTTAAGGGGGATTATTGCTGTGTTGTTTATAGCTTTTGGACTCTTTCTATGTATGATGTATACGAGCATCTAAAAATAATTTGAATATCATGGAAAAGTTCCTTTTTTTCTGTAATTTAATTCAAAAAGTGGAACTTTCATATATTGTAGATTCATTACACATGAAGTGAAATATTTCAAGCCTTTTTTTGTTTTAATCTTGATGATTACAGTTTACAGCTCATGGAAATGAAAAATCCAGTATCTCAAAATATTAGAATAAAGAATTTATATATTATACAGAAATGTTGCAGTGTCACATTCCTAGTGTCAAGCCACTCCTGAACCAGACATAACATCAGAAGAATCTTACCTGGGCTAAGGAGAAAAACAACTGGATCGTTGCTCAGTGGTCCAAAGTCCTCTTTTCAGATGAAAATAAATTTTGCATTTCATTTGGAAATCAAGGTCCCAGAGTCTGGGGGAAGAGTGGAGAGGCACAGAATCCAATCCAAGTTGCTTGAAGTCCAGTGTGAAGTTTCCACAGTCAGTGATTATTTGTGGTCATCTGCTGGTGTTGGTCCACTGTGTTTTCTCAAGTCGAGAGTCAATGCAGAGTCTACCAGGAGATTTTAGAGGACTTCCTGCTTCCATCTGCTGACAAGCTTTATGGAGATACTGATTTCCTTTTCCAGCAGGACTTGGCACCTGCCCACAGTGCCAAAACTACCAGTAACTGGTTTGCTGACCATGGTATTACTGTTCTTGATTGGCCAGCCAACTCGCCTGGCCTGAACCCCATAGAGAATCTATGAAAGACACCAGACCCAACAATACAGACGAGCTGAAGGCCGCTATCAAAGCAACCTGGGCTTCCAGAACACCTCAGCAGTACCACAGGCTGATTGCCTCCATGCCATGCCGCATTGATGCAGTAATTCATGCAAAAGAAGCCCCAACCAAGTATTGAGTGCATAAATTACCATACTTTTCAGAAGGTCAACATTTCTGTATCATAAATTCTTTATTCTCATATTTTGATATACTGGATTTTTGCTTTCCATGAGCTGTAAGCCGTAATCAAGATTAAAACAAAAAAGATTTTAAATATATTTTAAAATATTTCACTTTATGTGTAATGTATCTAGAAAATATGAAAGTTCCACTTTTTGAATTAATTTACAGGAAACAATTAACTTTTCCACAGTATTAAATTTTTTTGAGATGGCCCTGCAATTATGTTGATTTTGTAAGTTGCATTAAGATTTTCAACTATTTTATTTTGAATGTAATTGTAGCACTCCAATATGTATTGTATCTGACTACATTTTAGGATGTGGGTATGATGACGATTACTCATTGTATGTGTAATGAATTCGAGTCTTGTGATACATACTGTATCAATCAGATAGATAGATAGATGGCCAGACAGACAAACTTTACTGATCCCACAAGGGAAATTGTTATGTTACAGCAACATAATGAAAAACAATAAATTGCAGCGAAGAAAAAAAGAAAAAAAAAAAACACTGAATATGAAATAAAGATATGTACAACATCAAAAAGAGTAATAGTAGTAATAAATAAAAGAAAAGAGGAGCAATAAAATCAGGTGTGCAAAAATGGCAGTGAATAATATATGCACCATTTGTATGAGATAAACAGTGTGCACAGATGGTTGTGCAGTAGTGTCACCTATCACACAGAGATGAGTTGTTGTACAGTGTTATGGTGAAAGTATGAATGATTTCCTAAAACGTTCATTATAGAAGTGTAGCTGAAGGAGCCTTTTGGAAAATGAGCTCTGCTGTCTTTGTAGTGTGTCATGAAGGGGTTGAGATTTATTTGTCCATGATAGAGAGCAATTTGTTCGGTGACCTCCTACTCCTCACTGACTCAAACGTCTCCAGGTTTTGTCCAATGATAGTTTCGGCCTTCTGGTGCTGAGAAATAAATGTTTGTACTGTACTTGACATCATCTCTTCACACACTGTGAGCACCAACCATCTCTCTACATAGACCATTGCAATCTTCCCCTACTTGAAGAATTCTCAGAGTGTATATATATTGTATGCAGTTTGTACTGTGAAACCCTATCTATGAACTGTGAAAGAAATGGAGGCAAGTGAAGTCAGGCAGTTAGCAGAAATGAAAAGGAATATTCAGGTCACATGAAAATTGAATGGAGAAGCAGGGATTGTAGGTTGCTGCAAATTGCAAGCTGCGCTGTAACTCATACAGCCCTCATTTTGCAGTTAATGTGCTAAAGTGCTAGAGGAGCTGGCATGAGAAGACTAGCCCATGGGACGCACTGCAAACATTTCCCTGCCTGAAATATTTAGCTAAGCACAGCACACATTTGGGTTGTTCCTTCTTTAGCTAAAGATCAGAATAGTATGTAAGACATTTAGATCCCTGGTAGTGGAGATCTCACCTTTTAGTGTTTTCCTTGCCCTAACACATCCAATAAAACTCAGGAGGCGCTGTTAATTAGCTGATTAATTGGATCAGGTGTGTTGGGAGCCAGGACAACACTAATCTGTGTAGGACAGGGGGTACTGCAAGAACCAGGCTGGGAACCTGTGCCTCAAAGTTAAGACTGTTTTTATAAGATGGTATACGATACAACAGCAATTGGTTAAATATATTATGTGTTCCACTGTCAGATCAGGGTATGGACCTAAGGCTAGCTTAATGAAAAATAAACTTTTTTTTGTTTACTAATATGATACAGTGCTAGCTGAAGGAGGTGATGCTATGACTGTGTAGACTCTTTTAAAAAGGCTCCTCAAGGGTTCCTTGGAAAGTTCATGATTCTTAGCTTTTTAATGCAATACTATTTGAAACCCTACACTCTGTTGTAGGGTTCTACATATTACCTTGAAGTTGTCCCATAGAGGAACAATGAAAAGAATATATTAGGTTGCAAGGTTCTTCAATGGTTTTTAAGGGATCATTGGATAATTATGGGTTAAATGCACTCTTAGAAAATTTGGAACCCCTAAGGGTTCTTTGGTTGTCCTTCCATAATGGTTCTACTTAAAATGTGAGGTTTCTTCACTTCTCTAAATACATATTACTCTAATATATAAGAGTGTGAATATTTTAAGTATATTAAATGTGACTATTTCGTACATACAAAAAAATTAAGGTTTCTTTGGGTGTCCCTACTTAAAGTTTCTACTTAGAACCCTTCCTGATATTGTTTAAATTCATGGCTGTTGTAGGGTTCTACTGTACATAAAAGCTTCAAGGAAGGACAACTGAAGAACATTTAAGAGCTATAAAGTCTATGAGAGTATGAAGAAAAATGTGAATATTTCACACTCTTAAAAATGTAAGGGTTCTTCATTTTTCTTATTTAAATGTTCTACTTAGATCCTTTTTGGTTAGGTAAACAATCTGATGTATGTCTCTTCATAGAGCTGTTAAGGAGAAATAAGTGAAGAACCATTAAGAGAAACATTAAGGGTTCTAAATGTTCTAAGAGTGTAAGAATAATTGTGAATATTTTATAAACATGGCATAGCCAAAGAACTCTTTTAAAAGATCAACTTAAAACCATTTCTGATAGTGAAACACTCTTCTGTAAGGTTCTACATAGAACCTTTAAGGAGGGACAAAATAAGAACCCTTAAAAATTCAAAATTACACTCTTAAAAATATAAGGGTTCTTCACTTGTCCTTCCTTAAAGATTCTACTTCTGTAAGACCCTTTCAGATAGGAATCTTTAGAATCTTTATGGTGGGACAACTAAGGAACCCATAAGTTCTACTTAAAACCCTTTCTGATAGTGAAATACTCTGCTGTAAGGTTCTACACAGAACCTCTATGGTTCCAAAGAATGCTTAAAAATGATCAATTGCACTATTAAAAATATAAGGGTTTTTCAGTTGTCCTTCTTTAAAGGGTCTACTTAAAATCCTTTCAGATTGGGAAACACTGTTGGAGGGTACTATATAGAACCTTTATGGAGGGACAACTGAAGAACACTTAAGGGTTCTACATTTTCTAAGTGAGTAAGAAGTAAGTGTGAATACACTCTTTAAAAAAATCAAAGGGTTGTTAGGTTGACCTTTTTAAAGGTTTTTCTTAGAACCTTTCCTAACAGGGAATCTCTCTCTGTTGTAGGTTTCTACAGCGAGGGACAAGTGAAGAACCCTCAAGGGTTCTAAATTTATATTGGGTGAACGTTTATAAATATGTGGTAAGAACCTTACAGCGACAGTGTCCTATTCTGAGTATCTAAGCTTAAGGTGGTCTTTCAGTGTGCATATGAAATGAAATTGAGCCTATTACAGATCAAGTTACAGTTATCAAGCTCGTGTTACAGTCATCATGTGATATTTATGCCTTCAGCAGGCTTTCTTCTGTGCTTACCTGTTCATGTGGGAGGCTTTTTGACAACCTGCTCTTTACTTTGTGATTACCATCTTCTGTATAGTCTACCTCCACTTTTATCACTGCCACTCAGCAAAAGTCAGGGATTGAAGAAAGCCTTTTCATCTACTGTATGTCTCTCCATGTGCTTAATTTAAGAAAAGGTTTCTTAGGTTCAGCAAACCTCACCCCTTTTCTAAAAAGTTGGTCATATGAATCATTTGTGTAATAATAAAAAAGCAACCTCATTAAGCATCAATGTATGCATACAGATACTAAAACAAGTATTATTACAAAAAAGGTCCATTTTATCCATTTTACACACTGCTAACAATGTTGTACTTTGACCTTTAATTCTTAAAATACATTATAAACATAAGATAATTAGAGGACAATCAAAACAGCCTGCTGCAACAGCGTAAAAGTAGCCCAATTTTCTTAAAAATGAGGGCATGGCAAAATATTTGTGCATCTTGTTTTATTTATTTGTTGATCTCATTTTATTTTGTGTAGCACTTACAATTCATTTGGTGATCTTGTTTTATTTTGGTTGTATTTGTGATATTTATTCGCAAATCATGTAGTGAAAAGTCCTTTAAGTATATCCATCAGTCTGTAGAATCAGTTACTGTGAGACGCAACTGTTTTTGTCATGGCCGTTTTCTTGCTAAAAGCAGTATAAGCGTTCACTTAGAGCCCCCCAGATCGCCAGGAGGCCCCATGATTTTTAAAATAGATATACAAAAAAGTACACTTTACTATCACTGTACTATTTGCGAAAACAGCCCCCTTTTGTTGTGAAAAGAATAGAAACTGCAATTTATGTAATTACATTATGTAAATAAGGTAACTAATTAAAATTAATAAAATTAAATTCATACTAATTAATTGGATTTAGTCAATTTTCCCGCTTTCTTGTTTCTGCTTGTTGAAGTAATTGAAATTGAAAAGGTTTATAACTAGCCAGCTAGTATCTAGAATAAGTGTTAGGTTAACACAAGTTAAGTCCTAGCCCAGTACTTCTATACAGTATGTACAATTCATTTGTTTCAAATATGTTACTTAATTTTAACACATTTTTTTTCAAATTGATTGATTTATTGATTGATTTCTTTGATTTAATTGTTTGTATAATTTACTTATTTAGAGATTTAACTTTCTTGTGTATATAAGTGTTCAGTTGTTTTTAATATAATGTTTATTAAACTGTTTTTCCCCATCCAAGATTATTCAACTATTATTTCTGTTCATTCATAATATGATTGGTGTGGATGGGGGGCCCCTGAGTAAGTTGTGATTTAGGGCCCCTGAAATGTTTAGAAATGGCCCTGGCTTTTGTTGTGGATCAAGGCATGAGTGACATTCCTGGTTATAAAATGTTTAAGGTCTGTTAATAAAACTTGGAAGTAAAATTGAAGTATGGGGAAAATCAGAACTACTTGACTGTCATGACTGTGTAGAGATGAAAACTGGTAAGTCAATAATGTGAATAATGTAAATCTATAAATAATGTAAATCTTTAAAAAATATATCTTGAATCTTTTATTCACAGGAAAATGCATGAAATATAATGTTAAAATATAATTAGCTGTGTTAGTTACTGTTATTTATACACCTGGGTTAAAATAACTGCCAAGCCTAAATGTTCACCTGTTCCATGGTCTGCTTTCATCTAAATCCATTCTACCAATGTTAAATACATAGTAACATTTATTGCATTTTTAGGATATTCAGTTTAATTTTGTTGACATACAGTACGTCTTGACATTTATTGTCATTTACACAATTTATAACCAATTTATCTATTAAACTAAATCTCTTCAATGAAGAGTTAGCTAGAAAACAGCATTGACAACACATTAGAAAACAATGTATATTGTATTCTTTCCAAAGTAAAGTCATGATTCTGGATGTTAAATCTATGTGTGATTAATTTACCAGTCCAATCTCAGTCAATTATAAGACAAATGCATGATCATACAGCCATATACATTCAAACAATTTATAATGATAAGTAGTTGGAAATGTTATGTAACCTTGTCATATTACTAATGTGATATCACATTTTGGTATTAATTAATGGCTCCTGATGCTTAATTATGTGCCCCCATCCCCCTCTAAAACTGGTTTGGACACACTACTATATAACACTCATTGATATTTACTAAAAAAACAATTAAATATATATGTAAAAAAAAAAAAAAAAATTCTCAGTTGAGTTTGACGATGTTAATGTTTTCCACACCATCGTAGATCAGTGGTAGTGGCGTAGCTCATCTACTGCAGATTAAGCCATTATCACCTTATCCCCTAATAAACCTGTTGTAATTAGAGCAGTATCCTTTTTTCATTCCCTTGTGTTTGGGAATTTGCTTAGCCATTACTGCCTATTTAACATCAGCCTGGCTAGACTCATCCTGCACCATTAACTGAATCTCAAATAGCTCCACGTTGGAGGTATAGTGCACTGCACAGGGTGCAGAAGCCATTATTTTACACCAAATGTACAGCATTTATAGTCTATAGGGAGCAGTGAGCCATTTGGGACTGAGCCATGCTGCCTGTGCTTGATTTGTCACCAGTTTCCTAGGCTACCACAGAGCAGTTTATATTGTGCACCATTTTAGCACTAAACGGAGGCCTGGCATCTTGTACAGATGATGAACTGACACATCTGCTTTTGTGTTTTTGATCAAACTGTACCCATGATGATTGATTTCAAGATGTTCATTATGATTTCAAGATGTTTCCATTATTTTGATAGTTATGATTTCATTATTACAAGTCAAGCATTGTCACAAAGTCACACAGTGTTTAGTGTGAAGTGCCTTGGCCTGATGTGTTATGTGATATATATTGCCAATACAGACAACATTAATTTGAACTTGAAATACATGATTGTTTCTGTTTTATCTGTGTCCTGGGTCTTATAAGACAAATAAACTGCCATAACAAATTAATTGACATGCTTAATGAGGATGTTTTTGATAATTTGTAATTTGATAAGACAAAGTACCAAAGGCCATAGAACAGATTTGGACTAACATCAAAGTACCTGGCTTATATGTGATTTTAAAATTCAGCTGTGACACTGTAATACTACACTGTTTATGTTTATTGAATATTCTGTTCATTCCTCTTCCTGTTGTTGTTATTATTATTATTAGTAGTAGTAGTAGTAGTGATGGGGGGCATGGTGGCTTAGTGCTTAGCATGCTTGCGTTGCACCTCCATGGTTGGGGGTTCAAATCCTGCTTCCGCCCTGTGTGCGCGGAGCTTGCAGGTTCTCCTTGTGCTTCAGGGGTTTCCTCCCCTAGTCCACAGACATGTGTTGTAGGCTGATTCATTTCCAAATTGTACATAGTGTGTGTGAATGTGTTTGATTGTGCCCTGCGATGGGTTGGCACCCTGTCCAGGGTGTCCCCCACCTGGGATAGGCTCCAGGCTCCACACCCACAACCCTGTGTAGGTTAAGCAGTATGGAAAATGGATAGATATTTTCCATACATTTTCCATACAGCAGTTCTATTTCACTGTTCCAGACCGCCGGAGATGGTCAGTACATGGTGGAAAAAGTCGCATCTCACACACCACATCGAGAATCTTGTATTGATTCAGTCACATGTGAACTTGACCGATAGCGTGTCGGAAGCTTTATCAGTTTCCACCTACGTCATGGTCAGTCTGTTGGCCATTCTCGCGGAGAGATCTCATTCGAGCGTCCACAGTTTTTGGGTTGGCGTTTGCTCCCTGCTATAGCTGTGTCATGAGAAAACAAACATATATTGTATTATATTGGATTCACTGGAATCGCTATGGATTATGCACCCATTGGTTATCCAGGGTTTTCATTAAACACTGTTTTCCCAGCAGTGGAATTGAGGTGAGTGTCTATATTAGAGCTCATTCGTTAGCTAGGGCTTTAGTTAGACCGTGTGTACACACCTGTTGCCACCAACTTTTATTGCGCTCACTGGTGAACCAAGGCGGCATTCATATACTTGCGGTTACCATAACAACACCTCGTGCCTTTCATCGCAGTACCGTATTCAGGGTTTTTTTCCCCTCTTGCATTTATACTTCTGTTTGTGTAGATAGTTATGGCTGCCTCATGCTCCACATGTTCAGGTCCTATGGTCCTATCTTATGGATATGCATATGCAATGCCTGCCTGTCTAGGCATCGAGTGTAATTTGATGCCTTTGGAGGTTAGGTAATAAAGAGTGCCGAAATTTGACCCTGAATTTCAGAATTCTCCTGCACCAGCCAGAACCAAGGTACAAACTGGTAACAAGCATTCAGATTGTAAGGCTGAACGGCTTCCAAAGAAAAAATTAACCCCCTCCATGACACTATCCCACTAAGTGGCTGAACTGTCTAACACTGTGCAGGGCATTCAGGCTTTGCTGGCAATGTCTTTCCTTCTGTCAGTCAAAATGTGAATGAAGGAATGAGGGAATCCGTATCTGCCTCTTCATTGCAGAGATGCAAACTGGCAGCTGATTTTTCCAGGGAGGAACTGGACAAGTTATCTCTAGCAGCCTCAGACTCATTGATTACTGAGGGGCAGGACAATTATACCCCCTTGTAGGAGACACCATTGTTACATTCTCAGTCTCAACACTCTCATAGTGATGAGGGTTCAAGTCTTCAAGGTGTTGGGCCGTCAGTAGTGTTTTCACTGCAGGATACAATCAAGACGACCCTAGCTAAGTTGAATTTGGAACCACTTCCTCCTGTTGCATGGTCAGAGGACTTCCAGATACCTAGCTGTCCTTATTTTACCAAAGTGGTCTTCTCTCCATTTCGCTCAGCCCCATTATCCAGGCCAGATCGCATAACACACATACTGGCAGCAATGGCATAAGCCCAGGATAAAGGGCTCGGTAACATGCCTCCTGTAGAGCCATGTATTTCTTCCTTGGTGGTATCTCCGGATGAAGCCCTGAAACAGGAGTTCTGCTGCCCCAACCCAGAATGTAGGTGTACTTATTAGTCCGTATTTATACCGCTGTGTCAGGGTTGAGTGAAGTGGGAAATTCAATGGCCAATCTATTGCTGGCACTCCATTCTACCATGACTATGACACCATCAAATAACACTCCACCAGAAATGCTTGATTCTTTTCCTGCAGGCCTTGGGATCAATGGCATTCTCCAGTTTAAAGGCTCTTGGGCTTCCACCAGTTACATTACAACCTTCACCAGTTACCACTAGTGCCTGGTCAGGTCTTTGTTCCGGCTGCCGGAGGCCCTTGAACGCAGAGGACAGGCAGTAGGAATCCTCATCTCAGCATATTGAGCGCAGTGTGAACTACCCTGTCCTAGTTGCACCTAGATGCCTGTCCACCATGCAACTTCGCAACATCATAGACAGAGGCAGTCTTACAGGCTACTGCAGCAGGCTGCCTGACCTGACTCATCAGGGGAGAGGCACCCCGCTCTCATTTTAGGCCACCAACTCACTGTATGCCTACTCACCATCGCCCCCCAAGGATAATAGAAAGTTTCCCTGATGTCGCTAGTGGTTCACGGTCTGTGATGGGCCACTTTTCAACCTCTCAGTTACAGAGTTGGAGAGGTATTACAGAAACAAGTGGCTTCTCGACACACTCGAGAGAGGCTATTGTCTTCAGTTCCATCACAGACCCCCTGTGAGCACACAAGCTCACCCCACGGTGGTCCAGGACCCTCATCAGGCCCTTGCCCTATCAGTGGAGGTACAAAAGCTGCTGGAGAAGGGTGCAATAGAGCCAGTAGACCCACCCCGGGGGATTCCACTCAAAATATTTCCTTTTTCGGAAGAAGGATGGGAGCTTCAGGCCCACCCTGGACCTCAGATGCTTAAACAAGAGCCTCAAGCATCTTCCTTTCCAGATGTTGTGGTTGGCAGATATCCGACATGCTATCGAACTAAGAATGTGGTTCACCTCGATGAACTTGAAGGAGGCATATTCCCATTGCCCTGCACCACAGAAGGTTCCTTCAGTTCACATTTCAGAACAAGATATATCAGTTCCAAGTCCTACTATTTGGTCTCTCTCTTTCACCCCGGGTCTTCACACAGTGCATTCAGGTGGCACTGGAATCTCTTTAGTGGGAGGGCATGCTGATTCTCCAGTATTTGGAAGATTGACTGTTGTGCACCTGATCACCTCAGCAAGCTGCCAACAACACACATTGCCTATTACATTATGTTGTTGCCTTGGGTCTGAAGGTAAACCTCCAGAAGAGCTGTCTCACCCCACGCCAGTCAGTGTGCTTCCTGGGTATGCACTTGGACTCCAGGTCAATGAGGGCCACCCTCACAGAGGGCAGAAGGCAGGCCTTGCGGAAAACCTTAGCAGCCATCATTGCAGGCATCATCCAGGTTCAGACGTCCAGACGTCATCCAGGTTTATTGCAAGCTGCCCTTTATCGGCTTCCTATGGCTGGCAGGCCTTCTCATGGCAGCCTCATCAGTCATCCAACTAGGGCTTTGGCATCTTCACCCATTCCAATGCTGGTTGATAGCCAGATGTTTGTCACCGGTGCACAATCGGCGTACTCTGGTTCGAGTCATGACCAGCTGTGCCGCCTCTCTGAGACTCTGGAGGACGGACAGGTTTCTACAAAGAGGCATACCAATAGGGCCACTTCCAGCACGCACGGAAGTAGTACCCATGGACACTTTACATAAGGGGTGGGGAGGACTTTGGCAACACCGAGGCATAAGGGGTGGGGAGGACTTTGGCAACACCGAGGCATACAGGGCAGTTCGACCCCACAGCTACGTGCATCTCACATCAACCTTCTGGAGTTGTGGGCAGTACTTTTCACCCTGAGACATTTCAGGCGAGAACTTTCAGGGAGAGACATTCTGATAAGGACAGACAACACCACAGTGATGTTTTTAACTGCTCACCAGGGAAGTACAAGGTCTCTACCCTGTTTGTGTCTGACACGAGTGCTTCTGTGGTGGGCAGACAAACACTTCCTGTCAGTCAAAGCAGCACACATCCCTGGCCGTTGCAACAGTGTGGCAGGGTCACTCTCCTGTGCGGGGGCAAAGTCAGGGGAATGGTGTCTGCACAGGGCGGTTGTCCAGGCAATCTGGAGGACTTACAGAACAGCAGCCATGGACCTCTTTGCCAGCAAGACAATAGAAAACTGCCCAATGTGGTTCTTAGCACAGGAGGAACAAGGTTCGCTTGACCAGGATGCCCTGGCCCACGAATGGCCAGACCTCCTTCTCTATGCCTTTCCCCATATTCCACTCTGGTCTGTCCTGAAGCATGTACAGGAGAAGCATCACAGGTTCATTCTAGTGGCCCCCTGGTGGCCAGCGATTCCTTGATTCAGCCTTCTATCAACTCTCACAACTGGTCACCTCAGCCACTGTCAGTTCGGAAGGATCTGCTGTCACAGATGAACGGGGCACTGTGGCATCCTTCCCTGGACAGACTGAAGCTATGCATCTAGCCCCTAGGATTGAGAGAACACTCTCCCAATGCTCAGCAGGAGTGAGGAACACTGTCATGAGTGCTAGGGCCCCTTCAACATGTCGCACTTATGCCAGTAAGTGGAAACTGTTTGTTTCAAGGTGTACAGATCGAGCTCTTAGCCCAGTTGACTGCCCCATCAGCATGGTATTGGAATTCCTGCAGTACTTATTGGACATGGGGCGTTCCCCAGTTACTCTTAAGGTGTTTACGGCAGCTCTGTCAGCCCACCAGGAGCCTCTAGGGCAGGTGTCAATTGGTGCAAATAGGTTAGTGGTGGCTTTTCTTAAAGGAGCTATGTGTCTTAAGCCACCAGCACGGGTGGTGTATACCCAGTGGGATTTGGGCGTGGTGTTAGACAGTTTGTGTTCAGCACTCTATGAGCCAATTGAGCAAGCAGATATTAGGAGTCTTTCTATGAAGGCTCCTTTCCTTGTGGCCATAACATCGACCAGGAGGGTTGGCAAGTTACATGCTCTCTTGATGAATCCACAATGTCTCAGGTGGGGGCCAGAGGATAATCAGGTTGCACTTTGGCCGAACCTAGCTTTCCAGCCCAAGGTATTGCCAGCTCAGTTTACAATTCAGCCTTTTCAGTTGGCGGCATTTCGACAGGAGGACAAGGCCTTCCAGGCAGCCGTGTGTCCAGTTTGTGCATTAAGGCAATACATGCTCAGGACCACCTCATGGCGTACCACGGATAAACTATTCATCTGTTTTGGGTCTAGCAGAAGAGGTGCACCCTTGTTGAAGCAAAGGGTCACTCCCTGGGTAGTACAGTAGACACTATTGTTGAGGCATATCATTCGACAGGTCATACAGCTCCAACATCTATCAGGTGTCATTCAGCTGGGGTAGTGACCACTTCTTGGGTAGCATTGTTTGGCGTACCCCTCTCTGAGATATGTGCAGTGGACACATGGGCATCACCTTCCATGTTCACAAGGTTTTACAGGCTTAATGTGGCCCCTATTCCTTTGGTTAGCTCTGCTGAATTACCAGACAACACTTGACTGTATTCGTCCTCCACCATGTACTGACCGTCTCTGGTGGTCTGCAACAGTGAAATAGAACATTGGTTACTGGTGTAACCGTGGTTCTATGAACGGTGGAGGACCAGTAGAGTCTCTAGTCACTCGGATTGCGAGAATGACTAGGAGACTGACCGTGACGTAGGCGGAAACTGATATAGTTTCCAACACACCATCGGTCAAGATCACATGTGACTGAATCAATACGAGATTCTTGATGTGGTGCGCGAGACGCGACTCCTTCCACCATGTACTGACTGTCTCTGGTGGCAGCATTATACAGTACCTTGCAAAAGTTTTAGGCACATGCAAAGAAATGCTGTAGAGCAAAGATGCCTTCAAAATAATGTAAGTAAATGTTTCTACATTTAAAAAAATACCGTAAAGAGCAGTAAACAGTAGTAATTGAAACAAAGTCAATATTTGCTGTGACAAAAAAAGTAGTCTCAGGTACAATTAGTGTAGTTTTATAAGGAAATGAGCTGTAAGTTTTATTGAACATTGTGCAGAACTAGACACGGTTCTTCTGGAGACTTCTGACTGTTGCACTTGCTTCTTATTTTTGCAGCAAAACTCAGCAGCCTTCATTGTGTTTTTTGTCTGAAAAGTGGTCTCTTATGTAATATACTGCTTTATTTAATGACATACAAACATTTTTCTGTAACATTTAATTTTGTGCTAGAAAACTAATGTTTGGGAATATAAAATGTTTGTTGTACTGACTTGATAATGTAGAAGTCATAAAATAAATAATCTGTAACAAAGTTTGTACCAAAAAAAAAAATAGGGTGCCTAAAAATTTTACACAGTACTGTACATACTTACAGGAGAGTGCAGATATTATTGAAAAGAACATGTTTTACTGTCTTTTACACTGTAACTTCAAATAAACAATCTTTAGTGATGGGCTGGTGCTGGTGAATATGTAAGGAATAAAAAATGACACAGCATGCTGTCATAAGAAAATAATCAGTGCTGGGATGGTGTGATCTGAAGCTGCCTATTATTCAATAACAGACCAAAGTGTTTCATACCTCTTATTTGACAGTGATTACTATTTCTAATAACTGCACAATGTACTTTTAACTGTTTATAATTACATTTAATCTTGTGATTTAATTACATCCATTAGGGACAGTCCCTAACCAACATCTTTTTTTCTCTTTCCTGAATTTAATAAGACAGAAAATAAACACACCTTGTCACAGAGAAACTGGTAGACTCTCCAGTGGCAGAAAAACGACTAAACCTTATAATAAGCTGACACCAGAGACCCCTTCTATAAATGTCCATAAATTACTGCCTCCTTACAGATAACCATAACAAAGAATATATGTTTTATGTAACAAAAAGCATCTATATTACTATAGATAGTAATATAGATGCTGTAGTTATTACTACAGAAACAATACCATAGTAGAACAAGCACATTCAAATAAAACTATGATGTGAATTACAGCTGGGACTACTGTGAAAGCTGTTCTTCAAGAACATTAATAAAAACCTGCTAACCAATCAAATTAGAGAATTCAGAAGTACTGTGGTATAAGGGTTTATATATTTATGCATTGGTCAATATGAATAATTAATACTCAGTGATCATTATCAACTTACTCAACTGTCAGGTTTGTCCAAATGTCTTACTGAAACTAAAAGTGATTTAGGGTACTTAAATACTTTATGTACTGTATGTATTTAAGTACACACGACTGCTTATCTTTTGACTCTAAATTGCTACAGCACCAGTCTGGATGCATCTGCTCATAGAAGGGATTTTTAAATGCCATTTTTACTATCTCCTATGATGGAGAAAATGAATGGAACTGTTTTATGCTTTGTTGTTGCATTCCTGTTGTGGAAATCAATGACTGATAATGTACATGTCCTGTAATATTTATGTGTGTGTGTGTGTGTATATATATATATATATATATAAAATCTGCTATCTGCTCTTAGCTCAAGACAAATGTTCACAAAATGGAGTAGAGTCTGCAATTCAGAGCCAGGGGGAATTTTTTATGTCTAAAATGGTCAATTTAATGGTGGACATGATCGTTAAAGTGTGTTGTTGTGTTACATAAAGCAGAGGGGGGAAATAACACTTTATTTTTATTTTTCTACCATGTATTATAGCAGTTTGACTGCAATAACCAGTTCCAATCAAAGTAAATTTTCAACAAAAAAATAATAAAAAATTCAACAAAAAGTAAAACAAGATCAAGAGGGAAACAGGAATGATATGACTGAATAAAGATGAATATGTATCCTCCAAAACAGTAACATTTTAAGGTAAACTACATGACATGACAAGTTAAAGAACAAGTCAAATAACATCTGACATTTAGCTGTGGGTGATTAACTAGGAGTGTCAATGCAATCACTGTGCACAGTGCTAAGTTTCTGTATCTGGAATCAGATGTGTAACTGCTTGTGTGGAAAAAACTGCCTGCACACACACTGGCACTTTCTGCATGCATAACTTTGGAGAGAGGTTTGTATGGCAGATGGAAGGCATGGGACTAAACTGGGGATGGATCAAGTAATGGATCAAGCAGATCCAGTATCCTAAATACATTAATTTCTAAGTTTTCTTATGCATACACACACACACACACACACACACACACATACAGTACAGTGCCCTCCGCTAATATTGGAACTATGAAGGCTGTGAAAAGTTATCTTTATTGTTTAACCTTTTTATCTTTTGTTTAAAAAAATAACTCATGGAAAAAAAAATATCCAAAAAAAAAAAAATCCAGATATTTAACAAAGCTCTACATATATATATATATATATATATATATATATATATATATATATGTATATGTGTGGGTGTGTGTGTGTGTGTGTGTGTGT
>JANDJT010000092.1:13708203-13741543 GCA_024331685.1 Stegophilus panzeri | reverse complement strand
GCATGCCTGCCTGCGTGTGTGCGTGTCTGTGTGTGTGTGTGTGTGTGTGTGTTTGTGTATGAGGGAGATGACGGCATGAGCAATACTTTCTATCCTGCACATCAATATTACATCGTACAATTTTTTTTTCAGGCTCACATTCTCACATTCTGTTTGATATAAAAGAAGTGCACAGTATCTGTATTTTTATATTAGGATTGATTTTTTTAAAGAAACTTTAGAATCAATCTGCCCATACCTAGTGGCTCAGTCTAGCAGAAGTTAGCAAGTTTGCAAACATCAGGCACAGTAACTTCAAGTTTCAAGTTGGATTTTTTTCTAAATTATTATTATTATTATTATTATTATTATTATTATTATTATTATTATTATTATTTGAATAGAATGAAAATGTTTTGTTTAGTGTATTTCCAAAATAAATAAATACATTTTAGTGAAGGAAAAGCGTAATGAACTAAGTATGTTAGATTCTATTTTGCGAATGTTTCCTGGGAGCCTTTGTTAACATTTAATGAACAAACTCTTTTTAATGTAAAGTAATTCTTAATGTACTTCTGTAAGGGTTGCTGGTTCATAATCATAATGACCTGTCTACTCGTATTAATTTATTTGAACATGCTTGGTAAAAACCATAATTTGGCTGACCGGACTGGCCTAATAGTTAGAAGTTGTTAAGTAAAAATTTGGTGAATAAAAAAGCATAGCAATGTGCATGCTAGAAAAGAACTACAAACCACTTAACACATATTAAATAAATAAACAAACAAATAAATAAATAAATCAGTGATTACTTTTTGTACAGAAATTTGCAGCATATGCCTTTCTGTTGTAGAACATGCAAAAAAAGTGCTTATTGAATAACAAATGGGCCAGGTTACTCATTAATTATGAATTAGTTCAGAAATGTGCTACTTATTGAAGGAAGGTTTAGGGAAAGGCTCGGTAATTAAAGAACGTTCTTCAGATTAACAAAGAACTCAGCATTATGAACCTTGAGGGAAAGGCACCTCTATAATGAATAAACCTATACCCAAAATGTGATGCTATATTAATGTTTTGAAAGGTGAAGAAGCAACCAGACATACTCTAGATAAACACAGATCTGTGACCATATGCAGCCCATCAGGCCTTGCATGCAAAAGTGGGTTAGGCATATCAGCAAGGATATTACGACATCAGTACATTAAATATCTTACAGATAATGAGCATGTGAATACATTTTCTTGAATCTTATATCGTTTCGTTATGAGAAGCGAATCTAGACCTCACTGTGTTTTTGTAATCACATACACTATCATTGTTAAATAGTTCTTTTGAGTGAGCGTCATGCTTAAAGTTCTATACCTAAATAAACTCTGTCTCATGCAGTGTAGGTGGTTTATATAATCAGTGGCGACACATACCAAGAAGTAGGAGTGTAAGAGAAAGAGATTAACTAAATAGCCCTTCTTTGTTCTGGTGTTGCCTTCTATATAAAGCCCCTTGGACTTAACTCATACTGGCCATGCAAAACAATTGCTGGTCTGTGCAGGTACATGGTATTCCTGCTTGTACTTTTGGTGCTGTCATTCTTCCTGTGTTTATAACTATGTTGCAGGCTTCTGGACAGAAAGCTGCTTCACACTGCTGTTGTATTCTCTTACTCACAAACCCTGCCAGCTCTTAAACTTAATAGGCCCTGAGATCACATTTTTCTGCTCCAGAGCTACCCACAGTCCAAGAGATAACAACAGGCTTTTCCTACAATTATTGCAGTAAAACCTGTCTAGAGGGTTGTTTTTAGCCTCCCTCATCAATTTTACATAAATAATGTAATAAAGTGCATTACACTCCTACACAAATCACTACGCCTTAGGTGAAGGGCTCGGACGAGGTTCAGAGCATCTCTGGCCATTTATTAATATTATAGATACACTGCATCTCATTTTGGGGGGCATGGTGGCTTAGCACGTTTGTCTCACACCTCCGGGGTTGATCGTTCAATTCCCACCTCCTCCCCACTGTGGCTGGAGTTTGCATGTTCTCCCTGTGCTTCGGGGGTTTCCTCCGGGGACTCCGTTTTCCTACCACAGTCCAAAGACATGCACTGTAGACTGATTGGTGTTTCCAAATTGTCCGTAGCATGTGAATGGGTGTTTGAATGTGCATGTGATTGTGCCGTGTGATGGGTTGGCACCCCGTCCAGGGTGCCCCCAGCCTCGTGCCCCGAGTCCCCTGTGATAGGCTCCAGACTCCCCACGACCCTGTGTAGAATAAGCTGTACAGAAAATGGATAGATGGATGGATGGCTGGATAGTAGGCAGTGGTAGCTCAGTAGTTAGGACTTTGTATTTCTCATCTGAAGGTTGTGAGCTCAAATCCCACCATCACCAAGCTGCCACTGCTGGGCCTCATTGCTCAGTTGTATAAAAAAATTTGATAATTGTAAGTCACTCTGGATAAGGGCATCTGCCAAATGCTGTAAATGTGGATGGATGGATCCCATTTTCTTCATTTTTTACATTAGCTCTGATTCAAGTTAGATTAGTAATTTCTCATTACTGATCCAACACTGACATCCTCACTCTCAGACTCATCACTCTTTTATGCACTTAGCCACAAGCTTAAAAATATTGCAGGTTGCAATCGGATTAGTTAGACACAATGAACTTTCCTGTGCCTTCCTAGGCTCTTTTCACAGTTTCACAACTTGTGAAAAAACATCATAGGCGTAATGGCAGAATGCTTTAAGTTCTGTCCTATCACATGCAGGATTGGTGTCAAGTCAACATCACACACATGTTCATTTATTCAGTCATCTTAAGTAACCGCGTTTATCATATAATTTGTCATAGTCAATTCACTTTCCAGCATGTTTTTAAGAGGTGGGAGGAAACTGGAAAACCTGGAGGAAACCTACACAGACACAGGGAGGACGTGACACAGACAGGAATACAAGATCAAGATTGAACCAGGTATCCTGGAGGTGTGAGATGACAACGCTACCTGCTACACCAATATGCTGCCCATCACACATTTGTGGCATGAAATACATCAGTGGATTAGATTGTACTTTTATGTCAATTTTGATCCAACACCAATACGGAGATTCAGGCCAGTACTGGATTAGTGTATCTCTACTTAATACTGAATAATTTGTATTGCCCCCAGTTCACCATAGGCTGCATTCTGTAGTAATAAGTCTTCAATAGTATCACATGCTTGAATATACTGACACATGTTTTTGATAACGGCACAAAAACAGGCACTAGCTCTAAAACCTTATGGTCTCAATGGCAATCTTATTACTGTATTACTGTATGGTGGGTACAGTATATTAGAGTCTGAAAGGTCTTTACAAGCATTGCATGAATACATATCTCCCTGAGGTTGTCTAGTCAATATGCCTGTAACAATTTCAATAGCATGCTGCTCAGAGAGTACAGCAGACCAAGGTTAAGAACACACATGAGCCTTTATTTATTGGTGCTCATGCCCCTTGGCACTGTCAACAGACAGTAATGTAAAACTTAAAACAAACAAAGGTGCAGCTTTACAGCTTGCTTGCTGGTTATGCTACTCAGGTTCTGATTTGCTCAGCTCATGGCTAAACTCAGAGACAAAGAGAGAGAGATAGAGAGAAATCATAAACAGGGCATCTGAGGTCAAATACACATGTGCCATAAAAACCACAACCTTCCACTTCAGACTCCTGCTAAAGCACACCCCCACCTGCTACAATGCCCAAGGTATTTCTTCTCTAATCAAAGCCTCTTTGACATTCGAAATATCTTTCATGATGATGCAGACAATGATCATAGATAAATGAAATGTCTAGTTTAATCATGTACCCACAAAGCCGAAGCAGAATTCCCCATCTCTCATTATCTGTGTTTATGTGAAATACAGAGAGATTCGGATACAGCCACAATGTGCTGTCAGTGCATAAAGGGTAACATGAGAGAGACAAATAAGGTGTTGGATGGTGTTGATGCATTAGACTACTGTATAATACATCATTTCACAAGAAGATAACTTAAAGACACCAAGGTGACAAACGAACACTTGGCGCATCTCTCTAGCCCAGAGAATTTCTCATCCAGGTTTTTCCTGGGAGGTTGCAATGAAATGTCCTGCTGCGTTAGTTCACTTCGCAATTCACAGCTGCCAGGAAATTGGAAATGGCTTGGTCATAAACCTGCTGCACCGGAATGGGAATTGACTGCTGTTTACATTGTTTGGAATTTATGCGTAATATGAAGAAAAGGTAAGAGCTTGGATTGTGCATCAGTATAACTGTCTTTTACTGATATATTTATGTGAGGTGGCCTTTAAATTTACATTTCTTGCTGTTATACTAGCCTCAGGGAAACTCATGCTTGAATTTCTTTGTAGTTCCTCAAAAGCACCTTGTATATCTGTTCTTTTTTTGTTGCTCATATCTAATATTCAGTGCTGGGCAAGCTACTTTGCAATTGTACAAGCTATACTACAAGCTACTATATTGTACTACATTGAAGCTTATTGTGCAGCTACTTTATTGCACACATATATAAATACAAATTACATGCTTTGTACAGGGTATGTCATAAGAAATAGCTTTTGCTTTATTATTATTGCAAACCACTCTTAATAAGAAGCAAAAGATTATTCATTCTTCTACAGGAACTGCTTTAACCTTGTCAGGGTTGTGGTGGATCCATAGCCTATCCTGGGAACACCTATCCTGAGTATGAGGCAGGAATAAACCGAGGATCAGACACCAGTCCATTGCAAGGCACCATGCACACATGCTCACACACTCATTTACATGTAGGACTAACTAATTTAGTGTAGACAATGTACCTACCGCATTGTTTTTTAGAGGAAATTGGAGAACCCAGAGGAAACCCATGCAGACATGAGGAGAACACATGAAACTCTATACAGACAGGAACCTGAGTTCAGGATCAAATCAGGGACATTGAAGCTGTGAGGTGAGCAAGCACAAGAGCAAAAAGAGCAAGCAATACTGAAAGGACTCAATGCATTGTTCTTGTTACAGTTCAGCTGTCATACTCCATCGAAACAGCCATTTTTGATAATTCACTACTTTATCACATGGATTCAACAGAAAATACTCAACACCTAATGCTGTCGCTCCTGATCACCTTCTTCACCAGCTAATTAAACAACAACAGCAACAGCAAAAGGTAATTGGCTCCACACCTTTATGTGTGTCCTTAAATTTATGCTTAAAGTGTTGCATATTGACAGTATTTTTTGGTTTTCATTGGCTACATACAAACATGGCCTTTGCTGTATGAATCTTTTACACCCATAATATTGATAAACATGGACGTTCTTCAGTAGAATTTTCAGCTGTAACATTGTAGGTTCTCAACGCACAAGCAGCATATTTGACCCACAAAATAGAACAATAAAACAATGAACAACATTCTACTTAGGGGACCCAAACCTACAATCCTCAGCTCATTCAAACCATAAGTCAAAGACTCTGTTAGCTAGTCTGGGTTGTGGATAAACAAACATCATTGAGTAACCCTAAAGCCTCTGGAATGCTTCATTTTTTATGCGTACGCTAGCGTATGCGCACAGTCATATGCGTAGCCTTTCAAAGTATATTCAATTTGACAGGTACACATACACAGGCGGTTGACGCATGCACATTACGACAACTTGCACAACCCCTCCTGGCCTACAAGAGTCAGTACAGAGCACTAAAGCAGGTGTTTTGGTGTGAAGAATGACAAGGAAGAAGAATCACAACAACACGAAGAACAATGCTTGGGCAATCTCTTGCCATGATTAGCATCCATATACAAATCCTTATTCTCTTTAAGGCTAGAATTATACAAATGCGGGTACTTTTATTCCGTTTTTTCTTCAACTACCTTGAGAATCAGTGGCCCTGGGTCACTGCTGCCACCTTGTGGAACAACTAAATAGTGCAAAAGAATTAATTGCACATGTGCGACCTGCGCATACAAAGTACAGAAAAATCTGGCGGTGTGCGTACAGTATGCATGTACTCTGCTGATAATAAAATTTGCATCATGCGTACTGTACGCTGTTCCTAGCATACACGTAAAAAGTGAAGCATACTTTCTGCTTAACAGTCTTTGTTAGAGAGGCCATCTGGCCAGGAAGTTACAACAAAGCCATAAATCACCCCCCCAGGATGCCACAAGCAGGTTGAGAAACAAACCCTATCCTGGACCACAGCAGAGAGATTCTACATTCATTTAACATCATAAAAGACACAGACTCTGAGAACACCTTTTTCTGACCTAATTTCTTTATATACGTGCTTTCTTAATGCTAAGGTAAACAAAGCAGGACAGATGGCTTACCCAACAGATTAAATCCAAGGTCCTTCAACAGTAAATCTGATGACCTAAGCAACAGGAAAGGGGGGCCTCAGTAAAGGGTCTACAAAAAAGCTCCTGTGTTCACACATTCCACAATCAGAGCCTATAGAGGCAATGACTGTGAAAATTAATACATATTTAAAACAACTGCAATCACCTATTTTCTGCCAGGTTTACTTTTGGAACTTCCATGCTTATAACCATTAAGTTGCCATTAATTGTTTCATTTATTTAGCATGTGTTAGTATAGTAGTACTAGTATGATTGTTGTGGTTGACTATTAGTATTGTGTTAACAACAGCCAATATATGTTGTGTGTGGTATGTGAGTGTTCATTGAGTGATTTCCCGAAGGACAAGAGTAAGGAAATTTGGGTAGAATGTCGTTATATGTATATGCTAATATTTCGGAACAAAGTTTGATTCACACATCATGAAAAGTGTAGAACCACCCATATGCAGAGACAATGGACTGTTTATGTCATAGGCAGAGAATATGGCTCCCGGACAAAGACAATGTTTGATTGGAGTAAACGTTCTGGGGTTGGACTAGCCAGAAAGGGTTAAAATCCTATGACACTAAAGAAAGCTCGGCTCAGAACCGAAGAACAGAACATCAAATGGAGGGACAGAGGCAGCGGAAAGCCTCCAGCCATCACATCTGCTTGGAGACCCAGCCGAGAGCTGCCACTAGCTTTTCAAACCTCCCGCTAACCAGACTCCATTTCATTCATCGTTTCGTTTGGCCAAAATGTACCTGTAATCTGACTACTTTGTTTTTTTGACATAACTGTAACGGATTACAGTTACCAGATTTTTGTATCCTGATTACATAACGCCGTTACACGTTACTCCCCAAGTCTGGTTACTGCAGCTGTGTTTCTCTTATATGCAGTAGAAAACCCTCAAGGACCTCATTTGTGTTGGGCCTCGCTTCAAGATTAAGCTAAAAATAGACTTGATGTGTCCCTGGCTTCAGCCGGACACAGGGGGGAATGGGAAAGACCAAGCACTAATGGATACATAAATGTCAAGCTGCAGCCATCATAGAGGCTTTGCTGCTTGGATAAGAAAATGTCCTACTTTTATTCAAACTCTGGAGATACTCCCTCTGGAGATAAAATTGATTTTCCTATTGACCCTGCGGCTCAAGGATCAGACCAATAGTTAATAATATAATATACCAATATTCTCACCCTTATGTGGTTTTCTGCATGCCCATAGCAGCACTTTATCACTCCCACCACACACATGCACACACAGTGGTCCCTCGTCACATCAGTGATCATTTACCTGTTCTTGAGCACCACAAACTGAGCTCAGTTAATCCGTATGAAGGGAAAAGGCTGCTGCACAGGCATAATCCAAACACTTGCATCTCAGTGAATTGGATGATGTAGACAAGCTCCGGCAGTCAGCAGAGGGGTCTTAATGGTACCTCACAGAGCTCTGATCCATCTGCTTAATGCACAGCAGCCTGAACATTAAAGCTTAGAGCAGTACACAGCTCTTTTTCCTCAAGTCTCTTGTGCCCCCCTGCTGCTGAACATGCTCTTACCTGGTAATGATGCTTTATTCTTTTAAAAGGAATGGGACTGAACTTCTGACTTTAGTTTAGAGTTTAATTGAAGCAAATTTGTTTTTTGGCACAAGATAAGAGGCACAACACAAAGTACAGATTGTCAAAACTAGGTGAACTGTTTCTCAAAACATTACTGGAGTTGGAACAGGTCATGCCTATGCTCAAATCCATTAGAATAGAACAGAATAGAAAAGAATAGAATAACTTTCGGTTATTAGGGTTAATAAATTAGGGTTGCATCCTATGTTGCTATATGAACCGAGATAATGTAATTGAGAATGTGTATGTAATAAAATAATAGAATACTGTACATAATAATAGTATATTACTGTAGTGACTGTAAAATATGGTAGTGATGTTACAACTACTGTAATGACATTATAAATAGTGTTGATGTTACAAACACAGTTGTGACATTACAAATACTGCTGTGCCATTAAAAACACCGTAGTGGATGTAGAAATACTGTAGTGATGTTACAAATACTGTAGTGGAGGGACAAATACTGTTTCAAACATTATAGTGATGTTACAAATACTGTAGTGGTATTACAAATACTGTGGTGATGTTACAAATACTGTAGTGGAGGTACAAATACTATTTCAAACATTGTAGTGATGTTACAAATAATGTAGTGACCTTACAAATACTGTTGTGATGTTACAAACACAGTAGTGGTATTAGAAATACTGGTGTGACCTTACAAATACTGTAGTGATATTTCACACATAGTAGTAATATTACAAATATTGTAGTGATGTTACAAATACTGCAGTGGAGGTTCAAATACTATTTCAAACATTACAGTGATGTTACAAATACTATAGTGACTTTACAACTAGTGATATTACAAACACACTGGTGGTATTACAAATATTGTTGTGACCTTACAGTTACTGTAGTGGATATACAAACACTGCGGCAGCGTTAGAAACACTGTAGAGGCATTACAAATACTTTAGTGGTGGAACGAATACTGTTTCAAACATTGTAGTGATGTTTTGTCATTACAAAAACTGTAGTGAATTTACAAACATTGTAATGATGTTACAGATAGTGTAGTGACATTTCAAACACTATAGTGACATTACAAACACTGTAGTGATGTTACAAATATTGTAGAGATGTTACAGATATTGTTTGTGACATTTCAAATACTGTAGTGACATTACAAATGCTGTAGTGACATTACAAATACTATTGGGATGTTTCAAACACTATTGTGACATTACAAACACTATAGTTATGTTACAAATACTGTAGTGACATTACAGTCAATAGTGTGATAGTGCAATAGAGCAGTAGAGAAGCATTTTAACTGACAGTGACAGCAATCCGCTGATGCCATGTAATGTAACAGGGTATATTAATATGCAAAGTTGCAGTTGCAAATTAAGTATGTTGTATGTGGTACTATCACAGGGAGGTAACAGAATGCAGCGGAAAGGTATTAATGGTCACAATACTAAATCTAATACTAATAATAACAACAGTCAATATCATATGACAACAGCAGTATTGAGTATTGATGTACCATCATGTTTAAAGCTTTAGCTTATAGTTGCTGATGTTTATCAGTGCAGCGAGTTGGTGTAATTAAAGGTTTGAGTCAGTTACAGCAGATGCAGTTCCAGTGGGTCGGTCTAATTAATTAAGGTGATGGCCTTTAATGAAATGCTGTTTCTCAGTCTGATGGTGCAGATGGAGTAGATGGTCCTGTAGTGCTTGCTCTGTGTAGGAAATGTGATCTGCAACATTGGTAACGTGGTTACTTACCAAGGCCATGCACTGTACAATAACACTGAAAACAAAAGGTCAAATGCTGACTATTGTGCGCTATATATAAAATGTGCACCATATAAAATGAAGTGAAATTTATGAAGTTTACAATCCCATCCAATCAACTGCATTGCAACATTGAACGCTTAGAAAGAGCTTTCTCAGGCTTACTTTTGACTCCGCCAAATTTGACTCTGCTTCTATATAATGACTAACTGAGGGAAAGTGATGGAGATGATATTGTTTTGGAGAGGCCATATGCCAGTTTACATGGCTGCTATATTGATTAAGAACTGTGGCCCAAGTCAGTCCACACTGATATTAGCATTCAGATCACATGAGATAATTAGGCCACTATTACTATTATACTGTTTCCTCTTCCCTGCCTCATTATCTTATCATGTACAGTACATATTAAAAAACGGTAAGACAAAAAAGGAGAGACAAAAAATGAGGAGAAGAAATGAACCATTTATCTTCTATGCTATTATTCAGGTTGCTCTATGGAAACCTGTTCATTTATTAACAGTTATTTGGTAACTAGGCCCTGACTTAAAGTCCAAAATTGAAAAAAAATCCAGTATAATGGTCACATAGTGAATACTATTATTCTACCATAGTGAATGCATGGCAGCTTTAGTCAGTGTTCTCATATTCTTACCTTTAATTATAAAAAATGCACAGGATAATTAATGATTAGAACAAATAATGCAATTATAGTATTTATTATAATAATTAAATTATATTATGTATAAAAATAATAAAATACCTCATAATGGCAAATGAAGGGGCTGAATTGTATGTCTTGTGTAGCTCTATTTTCAGGGATAGAGCTGTGTACAATTATTTTATTACTGTACTTAAGTATGTTAAGTACTTCCCCATTCTTTTTTTAAGAAAAAATCTCTACTTTCTGCTCACTGCATTTTAAAATGTTGATTACAGACAGTTTTAAGCATTTGATTAAAATTCTAGCAAATCTAAACTCAAAAGTAACAACAAGAACTGAGAGTGGAATGATCTCTTGATGAATTCAATTGTAACTTTCTACATTTGGCAGCAGTTTGTATGCAGACGTGCGAATACAGGGTAAATACAAAAAGAAAATCTTGTCATTCAAGTATTCTCCCTTAAACATAAAAATACGTGACCGAATGTCCTGTATTCCTTGGTTCCTTGGTGAAAGCTGACTGTCAATAATCAAGTTCAATGAGTGACTTAATGTACAGACTTCTCTCTCATTTGTGATTCTTTTTTGTACTTTCATTCTTTCAAGTAAAATTAAGAGTTTGTCATTTTGTCTTGAATAAAGAATTTGAAACTGCACTTCAATTTGACCAATTTGTGTACTCCTACCACCTCCATTTATTTTATAGTGCACACTGTGTACTGCGTAGTTACAGTGTGACAGGTAAAAGGGATGGTTCCAAGTATGTACCAAGACAGTCAGAAAAGTTATAGTGCTGCTTGAAAGTTGAACCCATTTAGAGTTTTCTATATATCTGCATAAATATGACCTAAAACATCACCAGACTTTCTGTCCTAAGAGTAGACAAAGGGAACCCAATTAAACAAATGAGACAAAAATATTTTACTTGGTCGTTTATTTATTGAGGAAAATTATCTAATATTACATATCTGTGAGTGGTAAAAGCATATGAGGGTGAAATTAGAGTCAGGTGTTTTCATTCAATGGGATGACAATCAGGTGTGAGTGAGCTCCCTGTTATATTTAAAGAACAGGGATCTATCAAAGTCTGATCTTCACAACACATGTTTGTGGAAGTGTATCATGGCATGAACAAAGGAGATTTCTGAGGACCTCAGAAAAAGAATTGTTGATGCTCATCAGGCTGGAAAAGGTTACAGAACCATATCTAAAGAGTTTGGACTCCACCAATCAACATTCAGACAGATTTTTACAAATGGAGGAAAATCAAGACCATTGTTACTCTCTCCAGGAGTGCTCGACCAACAAAGATCACTCCAAGAGCAAGATGTGTAAAAGTCTGCGAGATCACAAAGGAACCCAGGGTAACTTCTAAGCAGCTAAAGGCCTTTCTCACATGTTAATGTTAATGTTCATGAGTCCAAAATCAGGAGAACACTGAACAACAATGGTGTGCATAGCAGAGTTGCAAAGAGAAAGTCATTGCTCTCCATAAAAGAACATTGCTGCCAGTCTGCAGTTTGATAAAAATCATGTGGACAAGCCAGAAGACTAATGGAAAAAAGTTTGGTTGACGGATGAGACCAAAATAGAACTTTTTGGTTTAAATGAGAAGCGTTTTGAGAAATGAGATGTTAAATGAGATGTTTTGAGAAAGTAAAACACTGAACCTTATCGCATCTGTAAAACATGGTGGTGGTAGTATCATGGTTTGGGCCTGTTTTGCTGCATCTAGGCCAGGACAGCTTGCCATCATTGATGAAACAATGAATTCTGAATTATACCAGCGAATTCTAAAGGAAAATGTCAGGACTTCTGTCTGGAACTGAATCTCTGACAGTATCTGAACTGTGAACTGAAGAGAAATAGGGTCATGCAGCAAGACAATGACCCTAAGCACACAAGTTGTTCTACCAAAAATGGTTCAAGAAGAATAAAGTTAATGTTTTGGAATGGCCAAGTCAAAGTCCTGACCTTAATCTAATAGAAATGTTGTGGAAAGATCTGAAGCAAGCAGTTCATGAAAGGAAACCCACCAACATCCCAGAGTTGAAGCTGTTCTGTACTGAGGAACGGGCTAAAATTCCTCCAAGCCGATGTGCAGGACTGATCAACAGTTACCGGAAATATTTAGTTGCTGTTACTGCTGCACAAGGGGGTTACACCAGATACTGAGAGAAAAGGTTCACATACTTTTGCCACTAACAGATTTGTAATATTCCTCAATAAATAAAAGACCATGTATAATATTTTGTCTCATTTGTTTAATTGGATTATCTGTAGCTACTTTTAGGACTTGTGTGAAAATCTGAATGTTTTAGGTCATACTCATGGAGAAATTTAGAAAACTATATTTTCAAGCACAAACTTTCAAGCACCATCTTTTAATATCACACTTGCATAATGTTAGCAACAGTAGATACTACACATAACAAGCAAACCTGTCCTGACTAGAATTTGTTTTCTCAAATTTAGAAAGAATGCCTAGTTGTGGTTACACTACTAATGCAGCTAATATTTACTTGATGAGTAGATGAGTATTGAAAGCTTTTTTAAGAAGAGGCCCCATGAGGAGTATGAGTGGCTGGCAACACAGGTACTCCAATGTGTGCAAATACACAGTTTCAGCAATGTAGCAATGCGCTCTTATTTTCCACGCAGTTCACGGTCATTTGAACTATAAAGAAATGGCTATATACAGTACAAGGGACTTGCATTTTGATAATTTCAGCAGATATTATTTGAGAAAAATACATTATGAGTCTACCACATGTCTTTGTTTTCAACATATTTAAATGACAAGTGATAGCTTTCTGTTCTAGTAGTAGAATTAAAGCCATTTTACACCAGGTGCAAAAAAACATGCCTGTCTCTTGCAGTACACTCACATTAACATATCTGGATGGCTTTTTATGCACTAGCGGTTTTTAACCACAAACATTACAAAATATAGTAGAATATAGTGGCAAGGCAAGTTTTTATTACTCTGAAAATCATTATAGACATTTACATGATATAGTTATGCATGAAGAGAAAGCACATATAAATGCTCCTACATGTTCTACACAATGAAGTTTAACTTTATATGGAAGCTTAGACTGCAGAATAAATGAAGATGATAAATTACATTTCTGAAAGGATTTATGTTTGATGTTTACACTGGTCTATAGTTGATGTAAAATATTTTTGACAAAGTCAAAGTTTTTTGGAACAAAATGAAATAAACATACATTTATTGTGTGTAGTCAGACTCCACTCTCTGAACTAACTATATTCTATAAACTGGTGGGATATTCCTTTCATTTAAAGATATACTAATTAGAAATGAAAGCTAATGATTACATCACTTCATGCCTCCTAAAAGCTCTTCTCAAAGCTGTTTGAAATGATGCTGTAAGATGCTCTGCAAGGACTACAGTAAAATTCTTCCCTTTAAAGAAAAGAAAAGGAATACAATTCCTGCTGGTCTCACTTGTTATATATTTTTGTACGACACAAACACATATGTCCACAGTATGAGGCCTCTCTGTTTTCAAGCTCACTTAATCACAGTTTAACCTACATACTGTGGCACAGAGCTTCCTTTGGCTTGTCCCAGTACACTGTAAATAGCACAGGAAACATATGTGTGCTGTGTTCACCAGCAGCCTTCAGCTAGAGAGAGTCTCACTGCTCCCATCACTCACACACTCTCTCTTCTGGAGAGGCCATTTTTGACAAATCGTGACCTTTCATTCTTTATGAAACGTGTTAGCTGGCATCTCTCATGAGCCCTGCTAATAGAGAAGCATATGAATGTGATAACATGCATGCAGTCACGCTTTATCTCTACTGCTGACCTGCTCCTACTATAGCTGGGAGAAAAAACATTGCAGTGTCTTATGTAAGCACATAATTACAGGCATAGTTTATGCAGCACTATCAGTCTGCATGCTGAATGCAGTGAAATCAGACCTAAACTGCCATTTCCATGACCTGCTGAGGTTAATCTCTGCCTCATGGCCAGGTTTGGTCAAAGAATATGTATGCAAATGATTCTGTTTGAGAACAGGCCCCTGCAACTGTATTTCACACACATGACATTAATGATGCCCTTTAGAGCTGAGCAGAACATGGTGATTTAGCGTCCTCATATTAGTTATAGGGTTTGGTGTTGAAAATCTTTGAGACATTACAGGGGAAATTTTCCTGGGGAAAAAAAAGTCATGTTCTTATTGTGTTTGAATACTTGCTGTTGGTGTTGTGCCTCGCTAATGGCTTCTGCACGTCTGGGTGTTGTCAGTTTCTTTTATCTTCTCTCCAATTGCTTTAAAGCTTTGAATATTTAGATATATGGCTTGGTCCCTTAAGCATTGCTTTCATCTGCCCAAGTTTTTGAATGGCTTTTAATCAATTTGCACTTTGGAAATATTTAAGCATTTTTATAGGTCATTTCTTAGCTTTGATTTTTCATTTCTTTAATTTACAATGTATACATGACGGTTTTATTGTTTTATTTGTTCACTCATCATCTCTTTATCCTGATCAACCTGATCAAGGTTGATGTGATCCAGAATCTATTCTGGGAAAATCTGGATGGAATCAGTCCACACACACACACACACACACACACACACACACAGTGTAATTGGAAGGGGTAATTGAGAGTAGACATTGGGGGATAACTGGAGAACCTGAAGTAACCAAGAGCATGTAAAACTTCACACAGACAACTGTATAACTAGAGCTCAAGGTTCAGCCCAAAACCCTGGAGCTGTCAACATTGTTAGGAACCTACACTTTTGTGCACATATTCAATTGGCCAATCAAGTGGCAGCAGCACAATGGACAAAATCACACATATACAGGTCAAGAGCTTCAGTTCATATCAAACATCAAATGAAAATGGAAAAAATGTTATCTCAGTAACAGATAGGCTGGTTTAAGTGCTGATCTTTGTGGATTTTCATGCACAACAGTCTCCAGAGATTACAAAGATTGTGCGGGGGGGACATCCAGTGAGCAGGAGTTTTATGAGCTGAACCACACTGTTGATGAGACAGGACAGAGGAGAATGGCCAGACTGGTTCAACCAGTCATGAGACAGAAGCCTACGGTAACTCCAATAGCCACTTTTTTATAACCTTGGTGAGCAGAAAAGCATCTCAGAATGCACAGCACATCAAACCTTGTGGCTGCCAAATAATTGGCCGATTGGATAATTGCATGAATGAGCGGGCGAACTGGTTTTCTATTAAAGTTGCGAATGAGTGTATGTTAGATTATCTGTTTGGGGCTGCACTATAAATGAACGCTTGTTGTCCCTGTATAAATAAAAGAATGAATGAAGCATTACAATGAATGGGTAGATAGAGTGACTAGCGCACATTGCAGACATTTATGCTAACATTGTTGTGGATAAGAACAGCATTTATTTTCTTATGCAGAGGAAAAAAATATACATAGCCAGGAGCAGCAATTATATTTATTGTAAGTGAAGCATGCAGTCATGTGGAGGAGATGGCCAGGAGAAGAAGACAGAAGATAGCAGTAGGGAGAGAGAATTTGACACTCCTCTGTCCAGTGCCTCAGGGCTAATGTGTGGAGAGTAGTGCATTTAAAAGTCTCCTCTGCTCAAGAATAGATTTCCTTCGAGTTTACTACAGCACTACTTTCTATGCACTGCTTCTCATCATCATGCATGCTATTATGCATTCACAAAAAACAAGTATTTGACAGTGTCCTCTGTATTTGGCTCCCTGAAAAGGACAGCTGCATATTTACTCTCTTAGAGAAGTGACTGGGAGTTATTTTAACAAATGGTTAATTTTTACTTAGGTTTTATTTTACAAAAATAAATAGTAAAGAGGCAAATTTTTCATGTGCAGTTAGTAGGGGTGTTACAGCTGGCAAAGAAGAATTGCACAAATGACAAAGTCAAGGGGAAGAAACAATGTTTAAATTGAGTGTGCAGATTTTTGATAGTTGTGGCAAATTTGGATTTCAATAGCACTCACAGGAGAGTAAACTTAAACTTGAGTATATTTCTGATTAATAAATCCATACTAATTTGCACACACAAACGTTGTTCCTGAAGTGATTTCCAAGTGGTGGTAAATCTTATTGAGAGTGCAAAATTAATCTATTTGCGTTTCTCTGTATTTCACACTTTCAGATAGAAATGGCCTAAACTGCATATTTATTAAGCCAAACATACAAAAAGTGCTATTTTCTTCATTCTCTCCCAAAATCCTCCAAAGCCCCAGTTTACACATCTTCTTTTTTTTTTTTTTTTTTTTTTTTTTTTTTTTTGTTGTTTTTTGCTATTGTCATCACATTTTCACCTTTTTTACACACATAAAACTTTAGTAAATTGAGGCCTTAGCGCATAGCATATGGTTTGGGACAGCACAACCCAAATTACTAAAAGTTCTTCCACAAGTAACTTGCAATATGAGAGGGCTTCAAACCCTGGCATCCACATATCCTATATTCAGCAGCTTTATATAATGTATACTTGAAAGTGTGTCTTCATACAGATGCATAATGTATTCTTGAAAGATTTTTCAGGTTTTTAAAAAATTAAATACTGAAATATAAAATAAAAATAAAAAAAAACATTTCTTATATATCAGTATCCAAAAGACCAAAGCCACTGTGAGTTCAGATTTCTGAGCATTGCTGTATTAGCATGTATTAGCTGTATCAAACAGCAAGACTTGCCTCTCCTACCCTGTATGAATGGATCTGCTTTAATCTGTGCAGGAAGCAGGTAGCTGAGTGCATAAGAGAGCTGAGTCTATATGAATGAGAGGCAGTGGGTGTGAAGTGGGTGTTCAAACTGATCACACCAGGCTGAAGAAATAACACTCTGCAAACCAAACCCATAGCTTCCTCAGGTGCTCACTGCTAATGACGACAATGGTGTAATGCTCTTATGGATTAGACTACCGCAAAAAGAAGATATCATTCATTTATCAATTTCGGTGTGATTGATGTTATTTCACCTTACGTCAGTAGCTTTTGTTTTCATTTTTTTTTACTGTAGAAAAGTCAGGTGTGTCACAGTGTGAAATATATGTGTTATTCCATCACTTTATGGCATATTTGGGAAAACTGAACTCATGATGGGCTGTTCTGTTGTGGTACACTTGTCAACATTACTGTGAAACCCTTGATGAAACTGACAGAAAACTGACAGAAAACATAACGTCTCATTGTATGCAAATGGACACACCTTGCACCAAGCGATCAGCATTCCCCTGAAGGCTCGTTAATGCACCATGTGGAGTTATGTACGTCAGCCCATCAGTGTGCCTCTGCATGCTATTCTTACCCATTAACATTTTCTCTGTGTTGTGATGTAAATATGCAAATAGGTTTCAACAGACAAGTATAAACCAGTATTAATTCTGCATTTACATTATGACAGTAGATGGAAGACACCACATTGGGGAAAAACAGTGGTGGAAAAGTAGGCCACCAGCAGAGACAATTTAATTCTTTAATATGACTGCAAACCTGGCACTGCTCTATAATGCAGTGCTATAATGAGTACAAAGCCTCTGGAAAGTGCAGATGTGCTGTTGACCATTGAGGACTTTGCTCGGTCTCCCGGCGCCACTGAGGACCATGTTCTGCCTCCAGACTCTGCTGAGGACCTGCTCCAGCCTTTGTCCCTGCGGAGGACGTTGTTCACTTCACCTCTTTGCTTGGCAGAGAACGTCGCTCCCCCATTTAGCTCACCCTTCTAGGACCTTGAGCAATATTGTAGTGGACCCTTTGCTCAAGAGCCTCCTTTTACCTTACCCTCAGATTCCAACACCCTAGAGTTGAGCATCAAGGAGGAGTGCTGCCATGTCAACCTGCACTGCTGCCATTATGGCAGCTACCTTTATGTGTCCTATGCTGCTCTGGACTCTGGCCTGCACATCGCACATCCGTTTATCTGCCTGTTAGTCACAATTTTTTTATGGGCATATACAGTACATACCCCTTTGTTTTCTTAGTTTCTTTGCAAAGTTTTGACTGAGTTTATGTCTGTATGTTTTCAGTGTGCGGACTTGGGTTTGTTATTAAAAAGGATTATACTTGCTACAGCATCTGACTCAGTTTGCAAGAACAATGCAATCTTGTGTTCACAAATACATGGAACTATAAACCATGAAGGACATAGCATATGATTTACTTTATTTTCATCCTTGTCAAACCATTCATTGAGTCCTTTGCTCTGGGTCATCCTGGTAGAGACCACTCCCATCAGGAAAGACTTGTTTCATCATATAAGAAAGGTGGTCAGTCTGAAGAACTTTGTATTGCTTTACAGTGATGACAAGTTAACCCAATGTCAGCAAAATTCCCTTTGTACATACTCTGTCTATCAGTATAATCATAGGCTTATCTACTTCTTGTAGGTTATAGAATATCAACTAGATAATCTATTTTAGTGGCATCTTACAGGGCCTAAAGAAAGTTTAGCCAAAATGTTCTTAAAGGAATCAGGAGGACAACAGGTTTCGAGTCTGTCACTAACAAGGCACTGCTGACATTGTAATATTTTCCAATGAGAAATGAATACATTTTAACTAAATGATGCACCTATAATTGCACCCCATGGGCAGACCATTGTACCAGTGCTAATGGCAAAAGAGCGGAATGCAGTGTTCAGCTGTGGGAGAGTAAATAAATGCAAAGTAAAAGCATTGTGTTATCCCTCCAGACCCCTGTGAGGTGTAATTTAGGCAAACACGTTGATGTGAATTTGAACAAAAGCATTAATACAGCATTTGCTGTTTGTGCCATAACTACACAAGCCATGATTAATGGTGGGAGTAACTGATGAGCCAGTGTAATGAGGCATTTAAGGTCATAGCAATTTGGAAAGGTTCTGGCCGGTAGTGGCACAGAGAAGTTTCACTTACACACCTCCAAATCAAATATAATATAAACAGGGCTCTAATTCCTGTGTGGCTACTCGACAGATTTAACCTAATATTATATTCTAATAGGAGGGCATGGTGACTAAGTGGTTAGCAAATTTGTCTTGCACCTTGGGTTGTGGGTTCAAATCCTGCCTCTGCATGTTCTCCCCATGCTTTGGGAAGTTCATCCATGTACTCTGGTTTCCTCCCCCAGTTCAAAGACATGTATCGTAGGCTGAATGGCATCTCTAAATTGTCCATAGTATGTGAATGTGTGTGAGATTGTGGCCTGCGATGGGTTGGCACCCCATCTAGAAGGTTGGTCCCCGCTTTCCTTGGGAAGGCTCCCCAAGTGACCCTGTTTAGTATAAGCGGTATGGAAAATGGATGGGTATATATATGCTAATAGTCTTATTAATGAGGCTACACATTACAGGTGATGCTGCGTATCTTCATATTATCTAGAATTGCAAGATGCTTTTTTTACATGTTTGACAATACACAAAGACTTTTCCCAGCAGTGTATATATAATAATTACAGAAGAAGTGTCCCTGTTATGTTACACTGAAATACTGACTTAAATTTAAAGAATAACATATTGTTTAATCACCCAATTTAGTCAGAGCTGGCCCAATAATGAACTTTCATGGTTGTTCTGGTCAGTCAGCACTCACCTCTCGTATGATGACACACACACACAACACCTACTCTATTACAGATCTCATCCAACTGATATCAAACTAAATGATCACAATTTGTTCATCACCTCCTACCATCAATATAAGTGGGATCAAATGGCTAAATCCCTCTACAGTGATGCTACCGTGTAGACCAAATAACTGCTATGAGTGTTGAGAATGTCATTAATGCATCATACAATGACAAAGGAGAATGACAAAACCCTTTATCATCGCACTATGGGGATGTTATTGTCTGAAAATAATTGTAATTTGTTCTAACATTGTTTGCACTGACTGTAAAAATAAACGCTTCTGAGTAGTAATTTTTCTAACTGTAAAAAAAAAAAAAAAGCTTCTGAGTAATAATATTTTACCAAGGAATCTTTCATGTTCTGAAAAAAACATGTTCTGTGACCTCAGTTAAGCCTGCTCTAAATCGTGAAATGGACAATAAAAAACTACTTGTTTCCACCACCCCTGAGTCTTCCTGTTGACCATCTTGGCTTTCTATACCACACACACACACACACACACACACACACACACACACACACACGTTGCTCATAAGTATAATTAAGATCACAATGTGGGAAGTCTTACTATTCCCTTGCTTTTCCCTTAGCCTGATGTTTTGACAACATATTGCTCAGTATCATATCAGTATCTTTGGATTACATTGTTTTTGACCTTTGCCTGTGTTTTTGTGTCTTCCCAGTAAACTCTGCATATGGGTTGTACTCTGTGTGTCCATGCATTGAAGCTTCACCATGGTACAAGAAGAGCCAGCAGAGTTAAGGGCAGTTCACATCAGATAAAGGTTTATTTATTGATGTGTGTGAAATGCACAATTAATGCAACAATTACGGTATCTCACTTTTTCACTTGCACCTGCATGAAATGTAAATATCATAGACATTTAGTGAAACACACTTTATGTCCACTGACTTATAAACAATGATGTCATGTTTGCATAACCTGTAGCTTCACAGAAAATTGTTTGTATGGTAATGACACTCATGGATAACCAGAAAAAAAAAGGTTGTTTAACCACTGGCCCACTGTCTCATGTCACATTTTAATGAGCTGTGTTGTAAATACAGCTGACCCTGTCCCCTGTCTTACAGTGGCATGGTTATATATTTGGGTGTCTTGATTAAAATAAAGTGTTCTGTCATGCTGGTAATGTGTTTGTGGACTGAATGGATGGTTGTGAGTGGTGTGAACTTGGGGTTGGTCCATCTAGAAGCAGTTTTAGCATCATAGGGATTTTTATTTATGTGCAAAAGTGCTTCAAACACACGTTAGTCCTGTTCCTGGTGACACCATTCTAGCGCTGTTGAACCTGCCTGGCTTCCCACAAGTACCAACCTAAGAGGAAGTGAAGACAAGCAAGCAAATAATTGATATGGTATGAAAACATAAGTTTAATGGACCACCTGAAAAATGGTAAGGCTTACTTTCCAAGGCTCCTTGTATTTTGTTAGCCACCTTAGCCACACCTCAATGATCACCTTTTCCTTTCTGACCAGACAAACATTAATCTGGTGCAAAGCATCTTTTTCATTTGAGATTGATGTTTGTGTACATGGTAAATAAACTTCTCCGAACATCTCTCACATTTGTTTAGACATCTTTCTGATGGTAAAAGCACTAGGGATACATTTAAAGCAGGGATATAAATCAGCAGTAAACTTACACTTGCTGGAGCCAATTATCCCCTTGTTACAGTGTTTCATCAAGTGTTCACCTTTTTACACTAATCCAAACTAATCCAATGTACAGAATAATAATTAGTCTTCTTGTTCACATCGATAAGCCCCTCAGGTCTTGAACAGGCACAGCCCAGACAAGTTTCAATCCCTTCAAGAGCTGTTTGAATACAGTACACAAGTAAAGAGTTCAATCTGATATTGTATATCCATGCAATTGGGGTGCACTCTAGGCTATAATATATAGATACTGTATATGAGGGTGTAGAACTTTGGCTCTGTCTGTAGGCACTTCAGAATAACCTTCCCAGTGTGACCTCCCTGAGCAAATAACAGTAATATTGCTCTAGTGCTATACCATTTTTTTTCCTCAACACCTAACTTCATGGTGAAATTGTCATGTGGTGTTCACATGTACTTCTCTAAAAGACTCCTCCAGCTTGGCAGGAAATTTTTATAGATAAAGGTCTGATCAACTATCTGCACATTCCAGTCCACAATTTTGTACCACCTCACAGTAATACCGATTAATGACCAACTTATTCAACTATTCAAAGTCACTGAATAAAAAAAAAAGATAATAATAATAATAATAATAATAAAGGTTACGCATCACATTTTTTTCAGGGTGTGAACTCCAAGAAAAAGTTACAGTGCAGGCAAATGTCTTCATTACTCAGTTGCAGTGCCAGTCAAATGATGTCTTAGGTTAGTAGGTTGCTCTTGATGGTGTTTAGTAATGAAATGTAATAGTCTGTCTAGTTAAAAACTATAGAGATGGCTTGCAGGAAGAATTTCGACGGAAAACCAAAATGTCACAAAGGTGTTTAATAAAATCAATGCCAATTGTCCACCCTTCATTCACCCTGGGATTGCAGCATGGATTTACAGCCTGACACGATGCCTCTGTGAGACTGCACACAATCTCTATCAGACTCCCAAGCCATGGATAAATATATAATGGATGTACTTACCTGCAACCTGTCCATCAACAACGACTTCAAGAACGTATGATAGAGAAAATACCATATTTGATTTTCTTAGGTACAGCAAATACAAAAGCTTTTCTGTGTATTATTGCAGTCAGACTTTTGCAAATGTTAGAAACTGAAAAGGCCATTGTTTGTTTATTCAGTAAGCAAGGATGTGGAAGTGAGAAAAAATAAGCTCTGACAAGAAGCAACATCAAATATAAGAAAGATATGTCAGGCTTCCTTAGCTCTCATGATAAAAATAAGGAATATTCTCATAAACAGAAATAAATAAGGTCAACCTCTCAAACCACTATGGGGGTGAAAAATCAATGGGAAAAGTTGCTGTGCACTGGCAGTAGATGTTGCAGTGTTTGATGGCCATGAAAAGCCTAGCATTCAATGTTAGTATAGATAGATGTGTTTGATCAGAGCATCAATTTCAACCAACTCCCTAGTTCAGTAGTCAGGGCACTGATCAGGGAGGCAGCCATTTTAAGGGTTGTCTCAATCGCAAAATACTTACAGTGCACTGGAACATTCGCTCCCTAAAAATCCCACAATGAACTGCAAAAACTAGGGAGCGTCGATGCTCACTAGGTTCCCTTACTGGAAATGACATGTTCTCTGAAGCCTCTTAGCTTTAAAAAAAAAAAAAAAAAGGGGGATAACCTCTCAGTCAACGTCCGTCTACAAATGTACAGTAAGTAGCTTATTATGATTGTTGTAGCTCTCAAGTGATTACTTACATAAGCAAATTTTAATTTTATTTGATGTTCTGAATATATTTTTTTTAATCTAATGACTTTTACGTGTTTAATCATTAAAAAAAAAAAATCTACTAGCTTGTGTATGATCCTGCTTGATATACTATGACAGAATGTGTGATTAAGCTAACAAATTTATATGACATATAAAACTTCAATATTTTTTATGTTTTTCATTTTTTGGTAACATTTTACAACATTAGTAAATAACTGAGTCACAGGAGTTATCAGTGTCCCAATGTGGCAACATAAAAAATTATTTTATTTTTAATTTTCTCCCCATTTTCTTCCCAATTTGTTCAGCTGCCAATCTCCACCAGCCAGCTCCCCTCTATCATACAACAGCTGCCAACTGGGGATCGTGAAGGTTAATACATTATTCTTAGTCACATGAAGCCAGCCAACTACCTCTTTTCAAACTTCTGCTCATGCTGCATCAAAAGGCAGCATAACATACCCAGAGTAAAGTGCTATCTTCCCTCTTCAACATGTATGATCTGACACCTGCAGTTGGCTGTGATATTCAGCTGAGAGAGAGTCTGCCATCCCTGCCATCCAGAGAACGTGGCCAGTTTTGCTCCCTTGGCTCCCAGCCATGGATGACTGTAACATCATTGGGATTTGAACTCACAATCTCCTAATAATAGGGTAAATGCTTTTCTGTGATGTTGCTATGCAAAGCTCTTACTTTAAAAAAAAAGAAGAAGAAGGGTGATTTGGATAGTCAGTCTCATTCTAAATAGGTCAGGAACCCTCTTTGAAAGGAAAACCATCTGGTTTAGTGTTCAACATAAAACCTTTAGAGTTCCAGTATAGACAAACCAAAATAGTGTGGAGATCAGCAAACATTTCCAAGAGTTAACAGTCTCTAAACAGTCATGAATTAGGTCCTTAACAAGAAACTTAATTAGCTGGTGACTGATATGGATATGAGAGGTCAGACAAGAAGATAAATAACAGTGAGAGACCATGAAAGCCAATGCAGACAGTAGATTATACACTAAACTATACACTATATATAGTATATATACAAGAAGAAGAAGAAGAATGTGAACTGTGCTATAGTAGTAGCAATAGATCATGTAAAGCAGTGGTCACCAACCATCTTCCTTGAGTTCTACCTTCCTGCAGGTTTCATCTCCAACCAAAATCAAACACACCTGTTATAGACGATCAAGAACTTCTTACAGTAATGATTAGATGGTCATGTGGCATGATTATGGTTGGAGCTAAAGTCTTCAGGAAGGTAGATCTCCAGGAACAGGGTTGTGAACACTTATGTAAGTGACTTGCGCATGTGAAGTTTACAACTTTTTCCCCTCTGCTTTCATTTCAGTGTATGGGTGAGTGTGACTTTACAGTGAAATCTCTGCATAGCAGAAAATAGAAGAATAAAGTAGACAGTATTAGTAGCAGAAGGTGACATTTGTCAAATTGAAATGAAGGCAAAGTGAGAGGATTTGCAGCTAAAATCAAAAGCTGTCTATATGTGTTCCATCATAGCATGGTAGGAAGTTTAAAAAAGATATTTCCAGCACACCACACACCAGTGGTAGATCATGATGAGACAACTTTACCTAGACTCCCATACTGATCTACAGTGTGGAAGGCAACTATGTAAGACAAATTTGTAGAGATGCCAACCATGTAATGGACCCAAAGCAAATGTGTGTTTCTTTCAGAAATTCTTGAGCTGTCGAAAACCATGTTCCCCAACTACCAGATAATAGGAATATTTTTAGGTTGTACCTTTCAGCAAGTCAAGGAGAAGGAAGCTGTGCCAGTTCTCGATCTCTCTCTCTCTCTCTCTCTCTCTCTCTCTCTCTCTCTCTCTCTCTCCAAGCTAAGGCAGTTATAGCATTATGATTTTTTTCTCATTTTACATTTCTCATTTGGCTCATGATTTTATACAAAGTGACTTACAGCTGAGCAGTTTAGGAATTAAGAGCCTTGCTCAAAGGCCCAATACATCTGAACTCATGACCTTCCGATTAGTAGCCTCAATCAGCAGCTTGCCCCACCCTAGTGACTTTATTAGAAAATGACTTCCCAAATCTGAACATGATCAAGAAAAACTACCTATGCAGTACAATGAAACAGGACAGGTTTAATGGACTGGCTACATTTGCCACAGAGCATGAACTGGCAGAGAGAATTGAAACAGATGATGCAGTTAAGACCTTTGCTGCCTTGAAGTCCCAGTATACTTCTGAAAGGTAAGCTAGATTAACACAGTTATTATGCTCTGTCATGTGGTTTGTGCACTACCACTGTGTATATTTTGATCTCCAGGAGAAATTGGTGGTGGGATTTGAAATGGGGTTTATTTGTTTAAGAACTACATGCAACTGTGGACTTTTTATAAGGTATTTGCAACAAGATTACAGTTGTGATTATGCACACATTGTGATTCTGCATTATTTATTTGTTTAACTGTGTATCAGAAATCTTGCAGGAGTCAACCTTCCCACAATTTGTCACAAATTCTATTGCATAGATCCTTTAATAAGTACACACTAGTAGCACAGTACAATATTTAACTTGGGGAGCAACAGTTGTTTTTACCAAAATTGTATGTGATCACCTTGATCTCTGCTAAGCATACACACTTCTTTACTGAATAAAGCAGGGCAGAGTTGACCTTTCAGTCAGATTATAATCAGATAGGGATAAATGTATAAATTTAAAATGTATATCCAGAATTTAAATATTTCTGTAAAGCTGCTTTGTGACATTGTTCATTGTTAAGTGCTATACAAATAAAATGTAATTATCCGGTATTTACACACAATCATTGCTTAACTCACCTCATGATTATTGCCTTGCTTTTCTTGTTGGATATTTTCCTAATGTTTTTACCTCCTTTCCACTCAGTAATTTAATGATTTTTTGAATTCTCTACATTACTCTGCTTGCTCCTGTTCTTGCCTTTGCCTTAATGTTCTTGAATTTGTGTTTGTGCTCAGGCTAATAAACACTGCACTTAGATTTACCCTGTGTGTCCAAGCTGTGCAATGTTAGAGCAATATAGTTTGCTACTTATGTAGTTTGACAATTTAATACAGCAGATACATGAAGTGCCAAGCTTAGCAAATGTGAAAAAAAGATTATCTCAGAAAGAAACAGTTACCATATGAACAGTAGCCTGACTCACTAAATATCTGCAGAATACTCAAAAATAAAATGTGATGATTGTATCATCATTAGCTGAGGTTGTTAAATTTGTGTGAAAAGGTAATCAGCTTAAAATAAATAAATTTAAAAAATACAACATACTGTAAGCATTTAAACTGAAATTTAGGTGTGCATGAAGAAATCCTGTTTGGACCAAAAATATAGTTAAACATCTCTGAAAAGTCTTTGTGAAATTTATTACAAAAAAGTTTCTGATGCTTAAAGGAAAGAACATATAAAAAGGAGGGGAACACTTGGGGGGAAATTACAGCTGGAGGATCAAAATCTAGCAGCAAAGGGGGAAGAACTCAGTATTAATGCCCATGAATTTGGAATGGGATGTTCAATACTTGGGTGTCCACATACTTTTGGCCTTTGATTGTCAACAGACATCAACTCATGTCACTCTGACATCAGCAAAGGTTCTTGTAACATCATCCTTTGTAACCATAAACACATTCAAATACAACGATCACATACTCTCAATGATCACCCCGTCCAGGGGTCCCAGTCCACCTTGTGCCTGGGTCTCCTGGGATAGGCTCCAGTCTCCCCACGACCTGTGTGGGATAAGTGTTACAGAAAATGGATGGATGCATGGATAAATAAATAAATAATTTTAAAAGCATACCCTAGCATTCATCCCTTGTGAGTCCAACACATGTTTTTTATTACCTTTCTCAAGCACAGCTGATCTAATGCGGCATTCAACTCAGAAGTTCAAAGTCTGGACCCAAAATTGCGTAATTTCCAAACTCAGTGTGTTTGGCTACAAAGTGGGGAAACAAACCATGGATGCCCCCAATGAAAGTATTTATTTTGTTAGTAACAAGCTTGTCAGCTAACATTAATAATCATGAGTTATGACGTATGTACTTTATTTAAACTGTATTATAAAACTGTATTAAAACTGAACTGGCTATATTGTCATGATGTCACGATGTAATATACTGAACTCAGGGTTGAGGATACTTTCCCAACTTTTCAAGTATGAATTCTAAGCTGAGATGGCATTTTCAATGGGGTTTTTTTCCTAGTCAGAGGTCAGAGTTCTGAGTTACAAGCTTTAGTCGAACACAACTTAACTCCGGGTTTCTTAGTCACACTGCTTCACACTTAGTCAGAAAAAAGTGGATGCTCACAATGTATATTTGTGGCTCCAGAGCTTTTAGAATTGCCCAAATACTCAGGAACAGTAATTTTAAAATTTAAAAGTGTATGTAATATGAAGGCTGTGATAATTTTACCATTGTTCCTGCTGAAAAAGCCGTAAAAACAGCTAGCTTGATTAAAACAATCTGCACAAAATGAATTAACCTTTCAATTATCCAACTATCCTCCTGTATTTAGCAAGGTATATAAAACATATCATACACAAATAGAAACTTGAAAACGCTTAAAACATGCTATAGATTTTTTTGGAAATTGGAAACTGCAGAATTAATGCAGGACTGCATTTGTGCTCACCCAATCAGGTCAGTAACAGGACCGGTAAACTGATGCTGCCAGAGCTTGACAGTGCTTCACTCTGAGACTAGACTGACCCTGAGACCTGGAAGACAGTACTGAAGTGTCATTAGCCTCATATCCAAATCCCAAAAGTGCCTGCCATAAAGTTTCACTGGATTTGTACAGTCATCTGAGTAGACTCTCTGTTTGACAGTGCTGTCTATCTCCTTCATCAAGCTGCTCATTTCCCCATGACATTCTCCCTCTGAGACTCTGTAAAGCATCGTCTGTAAAGCTTTAAATAAAATCCATTTAAATCCACTTCTGGGAGCTTCAAAAATAATGATAACCTTGTGTGTATTTTAGACAATTTATTATAATTCCACAATTTGATTTGCTGTGTGCGATGCCCAGAGAATCTCTGGAGTGGTTTTAAATGAGTACTACACATTATAAAATTGCAAGCCTTGTGAAATTCAGTTCATAACAGATTCTCTGATGTTGTGCATGACTGACTAAAGCTTCAAAGTCTGTTGGACTAGTAATTCATTTTGTAAAGTCTTGATTTCAGGGTAAATTAGTATTACGCATTTGTAGTGATGGTGCTTATACACACTCTGCATTTGAAGAAAAAAAAAGGAAAAAGAATACATGAACAATGAGTATCAATGAATGGAAAGGAGTGTGTTTTTTGGAAGGAGGCCCTATAGAAGGTGAGAAGAGGATGACACACAGACACACACACCTCTCATAATGACATGTTGGTATTGCAGTGATGCTGTATTGCTCTTCTTTTCTCTCTTTAGCTCTCTCTCTCTCTCTCTCTCTCTCTCTCTCTCTCTCTCTCTCTCTCTCTCTCTCTGCCTTCCTCCTTTACCCGAGGCCTCCTCATGAAGGGAAATGTTATATTTAGCTGACCAGTATTTTGTTTGTTCGCTTGAAGTAACAGTGCCCTTGGAAGACTGCCAGATAGCTGCAGATTGCTCCATCTCTCCCTCCCTCCTTCTCTCTCTCTTTCATTCTCTCTGAGCATTAACAAGCCCAACATCACAGAGCACCACTTTTTGGAGACTGTTTTCTTCCACTCTGCTTTACACCATCTAGCACAAGAGAGGATGCAATGTGACATTGAAAAGGAAAAAAAAAAGAAAAATATATTTTAAAAAAGTTATGACACAAATGTAACTAAATGCCTTAAATCTAAATAAATCTATATATATATATATCAATTTCTATAAAAAAAAAAAAAAAGAAAAAGAAAAAAAGCAGGAAGATGACCAGATTTTATTGGTACTGTAATTTGTCTGCATATTCTTGTATTAAAAGCTTTGGCAAAAATATTAAATTAATGTTAAATTAAACCAGACACCAACTGTGAAGCACAGTGATGGAAATGTTATGGTTTGGGGTTGCTTTGCTGCCTCAGATACTGGACAGCTTGCATTCGTTGATTCAACTATGAATTCTGCATCATATTAAAGAGTGCTTGCAGATAATGTGAGGCCATCAGTCCGAAAGTTTAAGTTGGACCAAAAGTGGACCTTTCAAGAGGATAATGATCCTAAGCACACTAGCAAATCCACCAAGGAATGGCTCAAAATGAAGAAATGGAGGGCTATGGAATGGCTTAGTCAAAGCCCAGATTTGAATCCCATTGAAATGTTGTGGGGGGATTTGAAATGGACAGTACATGCAAGAAAAACATCTCAAACATCTTGCAACTGAAAGAATATTGCATGGAAGAGTAGTCAAAAATTCAAGCAAGCCTGGTGGACAACTATGGAAAATGCCTACAAGAAGTTATTTCTGCTAAAGCAGGCAATACTAGCTTCTGAGACCAAGGGTTCTTCTTTTTCCACAGAAGAATATCACATCTATTGATATTTCTGTTGAATAAATGATTAAAAAAACAAATTGTCCTTGTGGATTTGTTCGGGTACATCAACTTTACCAAAAGGCACTCTTTCAAAGATGATCAAATGTCTGCTTGTCCAAATATGTCAAGAAATTGTCAATTTCCATGGGATGTACTTATTTTTTCACATGACTGTACACAGGTTTTTATTTAAAGAACATAAAAGTACAAATTGAATCTTCTGAATCATTTCTGCAACTCCTATGTTTCGTGTGTCTGATGTTTGCGCAGCATGATACCGACTTATTTATTAAGCTAGAAAGTGATTCCAGCGTGAAGTTGACTGAAATGACATAAGCATGTGATTTTGCACATTGCACATGGCTGTTTGCTTTGCTTTACATGTTAGCTACATTTTCTTGAAGTGAAAAATGAAAGTAACAAATTTCACACACTGAACATGTCTTGGATGATCAACTTGCTTTAATCATTTGTCAGTTTAGATAAAGTCAGCACTGATATTTTAATGTTGGTAAAGATTCAAGATTCAAAGCTTTATGTGTCACATGCATTCATAGCTGGTACAAAGGTGAAGTAAATTGCGATGTGGCATCTCTGACTCTGTATAGTGGCATTATAAAAGGACTTCTGGATAGTTGAGAAGACATAGAACTGTCTGCATTGATATTGAAATTGGAAGAGTTTATGATAGGTCTTCCTTGGTGTATACTCTCTCCACTGGGGTTCCATTGACCGTTAGAATTGTGTATGTCCTCTGTACACAACCAGTTCCTTTGTCTTGCTGACATATGAGAACAAGTTGTTGGCCCGGCACCACTGGGACAACCTCTCCACTTTGTCCACATTGGCCTTCTCATCATTCAGGTGATCAGGCCTATTATCACAGTGTCAAACTTCATGATGGTGGTGGATTCATGTGACTACACAGTTATGTGTGTACAGAGAGTACAGCAGAGGGCTCAAAACACAGTGGTGAGGAGCTCCAGTGTTGAGGGTAAGGGTGTTGGAGGTGAAACTGCCTATTTTCACCACTTGTGGCCGTCAGGTTACTCAGCAGCAGAGTGAGGAGCACAGGCTCCGCTTCCTGAGTTTTTAGTATAAGAGCTCAGTTCTAAGATATAAGATAACACCTACATGAATATTCTACCTTTAAATATTCTTCTCTGAATTTAAAATCTCTTCAGTCTGCAGTATAATCTTTGACAATGTTGCACTGTCTTTTGCAGGCCACATATTTGGTCAGGTATATTCCATGCATTAAATGTTTTAGATATAACAAAAAAAAATAGCACATGTTGAATGACATTTGAGAATATAACTATATTGTCAATAAAGAAAGCTATGTTTGTCTATGGATGAGAACAATGTTCATTAGAACTTGATTAGAACTTGTTCATCCACTTGTTCATCCAGCCCATACCAAAATCTGGGTTTGTAATAGAACTACAGCCTACAAGATAATGTAACTTGCTGGATAAAATTAATTACTGCGACACAGAGTGGATTTATAAAGCCGGAATGCTAGGTTAGAAACTATATGTTCAACACTGGAGATCCACTGTCCCTGGCCCCTCGCTGGAAGAATGCAGAGAAGAATGGCAAGTTCCTTTTTTTTTCTTGCTTTCTTTTTTCCCCACATATTTTAATTAAAAATGTGCAAAAAAAAAAAAAAATTATCCAGGTGTCACAGTGGTACAGCAAGTAGCATTGCTGCCTCACAGCTTGAGGGTCCCTGGTTAGATCCTGAACTGTTCTCCCCATGTCTTCATTCTTAGGTCCCCTCCCACCTCCCAAAAATATGACAGTAGGTGAATTGACTATGCTAAATGAACTGCCATCTCTTCCAGGGTGTATTTGCACCTCATACACAGGTTTCCTGGCTCCTGATAGGCTCCGAATCCAGTCCAACCCTGACCAGGATAAAACAGTTACTGAAGATGAATGAATGAAAAATGTTAACCTTTAAAAAATAAATTCAAAATGTGCTTGAAAACATTTTTGATCTTGCTTACACATGATCATGGTTAAAGTTTAAATGCACAACAGACATCAGATTATGAATCATTGCAAGTATGATTGGCAGGTACACTCCAATTATAATTGTTTGTTATAATTAGATTTATTGAATATAGAGTTTTTAATTTCATCAGCACACTGGGAATAGAGTGTGCTGTTTTGAAAGAATGTAATGAGTTTTCACTTCAACAGTGTACGTAGGTCATGTAGGTCAGAATAACATCTGTATTCTTTTGAGTTGTAGTCATTTCACCCATACTGATGTCACAGTAATAGCCCTTATCTAAACATCTGGTAAGAAATAAATCAAATAAATAATTGGTAGACACAATAGATTACACTGCCTGCCTCAACTGCTCGGAAGCTTTTTATATACACAGATTATAGCTTTTCCCATCTTTATAAATAATGCAAACAGGGACTGGAAAAACACAGAACTTATAACTAATGCTATACCTAACAGATCCCGAAAACACAACAATTTTCAGCAATTTTCACACTGTGCACAGTAAATCGTCTGGGTTACGCATGTAACCCTGTTCCCTGAGAAGGGAACGAGACGTTGCGTTTAGCATAACACTATGGGAGCACCTCTCGCGCGTGACCGGCATCTGAAGCTTGTGTAAAATCATGCCTATTTATAGGCCTGCCATGATCAGCTGACGTGGCAATTAAGCGTGTCGCGTGATATAAATATGGCACCTGTGAACCGCGCCATCAGCCTCTATTATCTGAAGTGAAGACACAATTCACAGGCCTGCCCTGGTATGACAAAGCTACACAACGTCTCGTTCCCTTCTCCGGGAACAGGGTTACATGCGTCACCCAGACGTTCCCTTTCAAAAGGAACTTCGACGTTGTGTTTAGCGTAACACTATGGGAATGAGAATACCCACTCCGTCATACCATGGGTATGGCCTGTTCAAAAAGACCCAAGTCCGAGGGTCACTGCAACACACTCGAGCTCGGGGTGGAATGAATATCCAGGCTGTAATAACGAATGAATGTATGTGGCGTAGACCACCCTGCAGCAGCACACACATCCTGTAAGGATACCCCTTTGGACAAAGCCTTCGAGGAGGCGACCACCCTAGTGGAATGAGCCCTTATGCCCAGAGGCATAGCAAGACCGCGTGCCTCATAAGCAATAGAGATTGCTTTCACTACCCAATTAGAGTTGCGCTGCTTTGACATAGCATTACCTCTACTGTCGCCACCAAAGCAGACCAGCAGCTGCTCCAACTTACGCCACTGGCCAGAGCAGTGGACGTAAGTACAGAGAGCCCTTATTGGACACAGCATGTGCATTCTCTCTTGTTCCGGAGTGGGGAATGGAGGACGGCAGAAAGCCTGCAACACCACAGGGTGGGCAGCCGATGTAGGCACCTTAGGAATATAATCCGGCATAGGATACAGG
>JANDJT010000092.1:13665109-13682520 GCA_024331685.1 Stegophilus panzeri | reverse complement strand
AAAAAAAAAAAAATATATATATATATATATATATATATATATATATATATATATATATATATACACACTATTGGTGTACAGCTTGTTTGTATTAGCTACAGAGGTGAAGCTATTGCCATCCAAGGGGAAAAAAATCCTTAAAATTGTCAAATGCTATAATGTGAAAACATCCCTAATACCTCCAGTGTGCATTGTACAACTACACCCTCCCTCACCTCCCTGCCCCACTAAAAACAACAGATATTGAGCCTACTTTATCAAGCTGGACACAAATAGACTTCAGCTTAAATAGTTCGTAGGTGCATTTACACAATAAATTAGGTGTGTGTAAATTTACACATAAGAAGACTAGCTAATATAAACTAATTTTGATCGACTTCAAATCATGTCATTTGCATGGAATACTGGATTTTTATATATGGAATATATGGTTGAGATTAAAATGCCTATTTTTATTATGTTTACAGCATTTAGCAGACACCGTTATCCAGAGTGACTTATAGAAGTGATTTGGAGTCTCTATCAAAAATACATTTTCATACTAGTTCACTTGGTCAGGAACTAAGAATACCATCAAGAACATTTTGTGAAAACCAGTCATTTTATATTACTGGCATTAATTAAAGTATATAAAAAATAAAGAAAGCGAGACAACCCAAACCAATAAATTAAGATAAATAATCGGTCAGAATTTTGCGATCTCTGAAATGAATGCAAAATAACGCAAAGGAGCTTATTTGGAGGAACTTGCAAGTTTTTAAAAGTTACCTCAGATTTTCCACAAATTTGGGGCAAGACGCGTTGTGTGACGTTATCATAACGCGCATTCAGTCAAAGCCCTCTTGGAGTCACGCGTGTCGAACATGAGTACAGCTAAAAGGTCTCATTTACCAACAAACTTCACTGTGAAAAACATTATCGTACAATTGCAATTTCACCAATTCAAGTGACCAAATGAAATTTCAAGTGCAAATTTCATTGCAAAATGTTTTTTAAAGCCACAGCAAAATCAAGCATTTTTGGCTGTAACAATCACAAAAAAAGCTCAGTCCAAATAAACTCAAAACTGAAATCCTGTACGGACTGAATAAAGTTAATAATTTAATTATGACAAAAGAAATGCCACTGTATAAATGGAGGATGGGCCAGTCTGTCTGTGCATAGCTGTAAAACTGTAAACAAATATTTGTATTGTCATAATAGTGAGTTAAAATAATTTATACTTCTGTTTTTCAGGCTTTACCCTGAGCATTCATTTCGTGCTCACTGCTGTTTGTGCACTTGAACGTTTATGGAATTTTGTGGCCGTTACTACATGCAAATTAAGCTGTACCGTAAATCCCCTGTAAATTACACCTGATAATTTGCGGGTGATTGGCATTCATCAACATCCACACACAAGTACAAAGAAAATCAGTGTTTATGTAACTTTTGTAAATTGCAACCATTTTACCATTTTTTTACGCAACCATGTACACACAATTTTACTAAAAGATTGATAACTGGGGCCCATTATTAACATGTCCATGACGAGTTTAAATTAAGATATTTGTGGTACTGTAAAAATAAAAAATAAAAAAGGTAAATGACTAAGAAAATGAATAGAGGAGGATAATGACTAAAAAAATGAAAGGTTCTTCGGTTTCCCTTCCAAAGACATGCTAGTAGGTGGACTGGCAACTTTAAATTGGTCCTGTGTGTGAATGGGTGTGTGTGTGTGTGTGTGTGTGTGTGTGTGTGTGATGCCCTGTGATGGAGTGGTGCCCCATCTAGGGTGTATCCCTGCCATATGCTCACTGTTCCCAGAATAGACTCCAGATCCACCATAACCCTGACCAGAATAAAGCAGTTACTGAAGATGAATAAATGAACAGCAGATCAAATTCAACTTGGTCTGGAGCATATTAATAATTTAGCTCTTTTGGTAAAGCTATTATATAATAGCTTCTATTGTATAAGAATAAAAAGAGAGAACAAAAAGAGTAACTGGCAAATTGTCATTTTGACGCCTAATGTAACTTACAAGCCTGCAGTATGGTTGTTATAGATCAGGGGTTTACAACCTTTTTGCAGCCAGAGGTATCATTAACTATAAAATAAAATCTACAGACCCCACCAGGACAGATTTGTTTTATGAAAATAGTCCTATTTACATTTTCAAATATTAGGTTCATTATTGAAATGTGTACAATAATATTCTGGCTATTTACTGGAGCAATATAGGCATAATGGTACTATATGTATGCTACGCTATAAATACACTTTTGTTTGATTTACCTATTATTTAAATAAGAATTCTGGGCGACATCATGTCATTAGGTAGGTCTGAAGGTCCCTTTTCCTATCTATTTTGTTTGTTTTTATAGACTCCGATAGTTTCTAGGATAATCACTGATTAACTAGATAAAATAATGAATTTTTAGGAAATAGCATAGGCAGCTGATAATACAGTAATAGCATGAAGCTGCGTTCAGTTGGAACAATTTGAAATGTGCTGTTGTATAATAGATGTGAATGTATTGCATGTATTGATTTATTCATTTTTAATGAATTAAAGATTTAAGGATTGGAAGAGTGAGTTGAACTCGAGCAGAAATAAAAGAAGTGTGTTTAAATCGAGGTTTAAACTATAGTAGTCACAGCGTCACAGTGACAGTCTTCTCAATTGGTAGCCACTATGTTTGACCCTTATCGGCCACCATAGTTACGTGTCCAGAAATATGGAGTCCAGGAAGAGAAGAAAGTTGCCTCACAAGTAAAGGTAAGTTTCTCGATGTTTATGTTTATGACACTCTTTCTGATCAAAAACATCACGGCTTAATGCAGGAGGGAGTTAATTAAACCCCGCTAATCTTCTGAATGTCATGTTTTAAAAACTGCGACGGATTAGCTATACATATTACATATACATATTAGCTTTACAGCTAACAACAGTACGAAACCCTGGCCTGCGTTGTATCCTAAACGGCTGACTGCTTGCTATATAAGTGCACTGCGTAGGGTATGAGATAATGGTTTCTGCGCCATGCCTAGTGCACTACATGTCTAATAGGTAGCTATTTGAAATAACGCCATAACGCTAGCTGGTTAATGAGTTGATGTGGCAGTCAGGAGGAGTTTGTTAAGCTAATTTTGTTTCAATTTCGCCATAAAACAAACTAATAGACAGTGAGGCGTATCAAGTTACAGATAATGACTCGTGGCATTTGTATGTAACCGTAAACCAGTAAAAAAAAAAACCCGATTTCTGGATTGTTCGAGCTGCTTGGACTACAGTAGTGCTCATGAATTAGGAGTATTTAAGTCCATGTTTTCAACTCCGTTTTATTTATATTACAGCGTATTTAACAATAGACATGATCTCAAAACAGCTTTACAGATATCCGTGGGTAGGTTTATAATTATATTCCTAATGAGAAAGTCAGAGGCGACACTTGTAAGGGAAAAAGATCCTTGAGATGATGACATGAAGAGACATTAGAGGAACCTGATATATGTGTTTACGACACTGTATTTGATGTGTTACAGCAAATAAACACCACATTTCCTCTTGTGTTTTTGCAGTGATGAGGTTTTCATCAGAAAATAAAGTGGTAGGCTCCTGCAAACTGCTGTCTTTAACACAAGTGAAAAAAGAGTGAAGTCTGAGGATTGAAGTCTGTGTATCTGCCTCGCCAGAAAAAGGCACAATGACTGCTGAGGAGCCAGGAAACGAGGTGGACATGTGGTCGTCCATCCGTTGCCTGGGTTACCTGTCCAGCGTAAACCTGCTGGTGGCGGTGTGTCTGGGCATGTACGTACGATGGGAGCACACCTCCGAACCTACAATTCTAGTCATTTTCATTCTAGGTCTCTTTGTCTTGGGCCTCTCCAGCATACTCTATTATTACTTCTCCATGGAGTGGGCCAGCCTGAGTCTGTTCCACCTCTGGTTCGGCTTTCTGCAGGGCCTCCTGTGCTTCCTAAACAGCTCTTCTCTGGAGAACGATGTGAAGGAGCGAGTGACAAACTACATGCTGCTGGCCAGCTTGGCCATGCGCTTTCTGTGGGTGCTGACAGACCGCCTGTGTGGTAGCACTAGCTACCAGAGAGTCGTACTCACATCAGCAGAGGCTCTCGAGCTCCTGGGTTTTGCCATAGCCAGCACCACTATGATTCTCTACAAGTCCGTGGCAATCATCGCCCTTCTGGTTGCTCTTGGCGCCATTATTGTAGACCTGCGCATGAAGTCTCTCTTGGCTCTTCCCAATCTCATCTGCTTTTCTGTAGTCACCTCGATCACCTTCTTCCAGGCTCTAAGCATCCAGGCTAACCCGTTTGCCCTGGGCTGTTACCTAGGACGGCTTATTTGTGAACCCCTGCTGGACTTGTACTTCAGCAGTCTTTCAGTGACCGAGCGCTGGATGCCTTTTTTGTCAGCCGGCAGGCTGTGGAGGAGGCTCTCTCTCTTCCCGCTGAGCGTTGTGGAGCTGATGTTCTTTGTGGTTTGTGCCATGAAACTGGGAAACCTGGAGTTCTGGTACCTCGTTATACCCGGATTTTGTGTGTTTGGCCTCTTCTGGGTGCTTTGCCACATGGTGTTCCTGGTCACGCTTTGGGGCTTCCAAACCAAGCTGAGTGAGTCCCAGAAGGTTCGGGCTGCCCAGCGCTCAGACAGTCGCAGTCTAGACAGGATCATGGCCTCCAGGGGGGTGCGCCATTTCTGCCTCATCTCTGAACGCCTGCTGTTTTTCTGCCTGCTCTCGACTGTCATCCTTGGGGCGGTGTCATGGCAGGTGAGTGAGAGTTGCATAGCTGCAGGATTCTTGTAGTACTAATCAGATTGTTAGGGGAAACACAGAATCGGTGACTGTAAATGTGGCAAGAAAAGATGTTAAACAGTTTTCCTTTTCTTTTGTTTCATTTAAAAAAATTTTTTTTACTATACTATAGCAATTGTTTGTTTATTCACTACACTTCCGGATAGTAAGTGGCTTGAGTTGTATCTAATCAGAAATGGACGGGTTAAAACATACACCTTTTGAGAATTATAGGCATTGTAAGTGTTTCCCTGAATTGGTTAAGTGGTTATGGTGAATGAATGATAGAATGAAGTTTTTAAGTGTTTGTCTTTGCTAAATGTTGCACAACTAAATAGTCGTTTTCTGATGCTTCTGTTTTTGACCAGGACTCCTTTTGACTGTCCAACTGCATATCTAAACATATTTAAACTTTCTCATATTAAGTTAACTTTTTTTTAACAATTTCATTTGGTTAGGAAAAAAAGAAAAAAGTGACAACTGGAAAATAGGACACCAGATAATGTCTTTGACTGTATGCATAAAGTTTCATCCAGGCAAGCTTACTGATGACAGGAATAATGAGGAGGATAATGACTAATCCTTGCTGTTGTTGATGAGTAAGTGCCAGAGTAGTGCACTTCTTCCTACTGATTCTCTTGTGTGAAATGAGGACAGCATGCACAACCGGCTGTTAGACCTTGGGCAGAACTACCTTTTTTGACAAAAGCAGAGAAATGCTAAGCGCTAGGATAGTGTGGTGTAAAATGAGTCATTGCGGGCCTTGCTGTAGGCTGTCCACTGCTGAAGGCAATATTAATAGGCAGTAGTTTGGGCTCGTAGACCCCATTTACACTTGTTGTTTTATACATCACACATTAGGATTATATCTGGATAGGAATTACTGACGTGAAAAATTTGGGTGGAATTCCCAAACCAGTTGTTCAATCCACTTCTGGACATCCGAGAAGCGTTTTTGTTATTGAAATGTAATTTCCCTTCATCTCTCCACATTTGACAGCCAAAACCCTTCCAAAGTTGTTAAAATTGTGATTTTTATTATTTTTTACTGTGGCAAACATATTTTCCGTAAACGTCTACAAATGAGAAACCATGTAGCAAGGTGGTGGTCAAGTCTTACAAGCTTATTTGAATATTATGCAAAATATGACAATCAGATGTCAGGTCTGGCTAACGGGAGACATGTTTTCCCTCCATATGTAAATACATGTGTTCGGAGTCTTCTCACGGATCAGTCCAGATACATGGCTCAGAAACAACCAGGTGTAAATGGAGTTTTGGACCTGATGATTAGGGTTCACATAGTAATCAGGGTATAACTGAGAAGTTGTAGTTTTTGAGTTATCACCTACATCACAGGAGAATTCTGAGCACTGATTAATCCGTATCTAGATCGCCCAGCCTTCCCTGTCTGTAAGGGTTTCTTCATTTTTTTTCCTTCTGCCTGCATTTCATTGTGAGTTACAGTGTGTCCAAGCTACCTGTTTGACATTTACAGCAATTTCACATAATTTACCAGTAATGTTAAACAGAAACACATTATAATTTGATGTGCCTTCTTTACTTATTATGATGGTGTGAATGCATTTTTTGGCAGCTCTCTAATGCACTCTTCATGAGCATGTTCCTGGTGGTGCTCTCACTGGAGTCTCTAGTGCATGGGCTCTTCCATGAGTTGGGCAGCTGTCTGGGAGGGACCTGTGTGGGCTATGCAGTGGTTATTCCAACCAGTTACTGCAGGTAAACACACCACATATATACACAAAAAACATTCTACTTATTTAAGATGTAGACATCTTCTGGATAGTTATCTATATTAACTCACTCTGTGCATTGTGGATATTTTGGGCATTGGTACATTTTCACTTATGGACAAATCAGGAGCCCGGGTACCTGGAACAAGCAGATTTCATGTCCCAGCTATTAGTTTGTTATTCGTAGTTGGACATGTACAAGTAAAATCGACAGCTACAAAAAGGGGTGAAAAAATGTGCATTTGGTATGTTGCTAATTTTAAGCATAATGCAACCCACCTTGACATTGTAACTACAGTACATACTGCTCATTCTGAGTCCCATATTAGCCGAGGCATGGCTTTTATGTCACGGCTTTTACTAGGTACATTAATTGGCATGCATGGACAACATAACTTCCAGAATTGGGAACACGTGGGTATGTGGAAATGCTGATGAAGTTTAGCAATATAAAGTGCGGCACAAATGTCACTAAATATTTCTCCTGTTTACTACACGCAGTCACCTTCCATTTCAAGAGGAAATATAAAATTCTATGTGATGACAGAACATGTGAATAGAAATGAACAGCACATGTATAGTGTGATATCCTTTTACATCTGCACTTATATACAAGCATAAGCAGATAAAGAAGAGTTCCTGCAAACATACTGCAAAAATCTAACTGTTATACAGTTCACAGGTAAAACCTTTGTCAATGACTTGCTGACTTTTTGTCAAAGGTGCAAACTTCATATATAATCATGTCCCGTAATTATATACTCTGTTGTTTACATTAGTCTGTATTAATGTGTTTAACTAGCTAAATAGCTTGTCATATGTTCTTACGTTTGATACCACAGCACGGCTGAATGCTTGAATCTCATTGGTCAGACGGTATGCATATTTTCGCATAACAGTACAGCTAGGAAAGTAGTTCTGGCTGTAACGAACGATAGGTTAATATTAATGCGCTTGTTCTCACACGTTATTGTTTCTATAGTACCAGCTCATACATAGCGACTTGTAAGGCAGACGCTAAACATAATCTAAGACTAGTAATAAACAAATATTCAAAACATGCTGCTGTTTAACAATTATAAATTTTACTTTGTTAATGTGGGGGCTTATTTGTTAGGAGACATGTATTTAAACGTCAATGGAAGGGATCACGGATGTAAGTTCTTTATAATAGCCACTTTATGGTTTCTCTGGAAAATGAGGAGAGAGAGAGTGCTAGCTCCTACTTCTTAACCAAGTCAGTTGGGATTCTGGGCAAAAGAATCCCAACAAAAGATGAGATTGAGCGACACCGTGGAGCTTTTACTTGTCAGGTAGGCTAGATAATGTGTTTATGATTTGTTCACCTCTGCTGTGGTCTCATAAGTAGTAGCAAAAGCCCTAATTTGTCCTTGATATTTATACAGCCACTGTCAACCTCCTTCCTTCTCCCTGTTTGATAATAGCTGAATCATGTTGAGCGGTCCACTCAGGATCTGAAAGCATATGGAGAGGTTGATGACTGGAAGTCCCTGTGTAGGTGATGGTAAATGGAGTGCAAAATAAACTAATAGCCATTAATAAACATGGGTTAATACTGGCTGTGTATGGAGGGCTGTGTCCTGAATATAAGGGGAAGCTGCAAGAGTGCGAAGGCTGATTAGGATGCAGCCCCACGGCTCCATCACGCTCAGTATTCCAGCACACTGAGAGCCAGGCCTCAGCAGGGAGCTGGCACATGAGGGGAATATAGCAGGGTGTAATCTCCTGTCTGATGGGTGCAGATCATGTTTTTACAATCATGAGGGTTCCTCAGGGAGCTGAGACAGGCAGAAAGGAAGAGAAATGGAGAGTGAGACCGACAGATGGATGTAGCATGAAGAGAGACAGAGGGGACTATGTTGGCATATGCTTCTTTTAGCCATTTTCATCTCAGGCAGATTCCACATTGGAGCCTATTTATTCATTTTAATCACCGATGAAATTTCAAGTACCACCTCATCCCCTGGACTAGTGTAGAAAAGTGGAGTATCCTTATTATTATTTTATTTTTTTTGCCTGTTCACCCTGCTCTTTTGAGCAACTTTTTGCACATGATTAAGCCTCATCTAAAACTAATATAGCTAACATAGAGCTGCCATTTCAGTCTTCAGCAAGCACATGTACAGCAACACTGTTCCACACTTCCATTATGCTCCTCGGGAAGGTTTCCCGGGTTAATGGGCTTTTTTTAGTGGCGCTGTATCCAAGTGAACAGGGAGCAGAAGGGTCATAAGAGCCTTGAGCCTAAGTGTATTTTGTAGTGCAAGATGCTGAATGAGGTTTATGATGGAATTTTAGTTGTTTCGTTCTTTGTGGAAAGGATAATTGAACTTTTAATCAATAACTGGCACACACTCTGCCTCTTTCCCCTGGTCTGCTTTTTATTTTTCTACACTTCTCATAACCATCCTCTATCCCTTCCTGAGCTCATACACATTCATGTCCTTCATCCTTTCACATTCCCTTTCTTCTCCTCTCTCTGCCTGGACAGTGTGGATGGTCAGCCGGTACTGCTTCCTCCGGAGCAGGTGCAGGAAATGAACCTGCGCTCCACTTCAACGCTCAACGCTGTCCAGCGCCTTTTTTCACACCACTTAATCCAGACGTTTGGCTGTGACTACTCCACCAGCGGACTAAACCTGGACACACTCCAGGCCAAACTGCGCTCCTTCCTGGAGCTGCGCACTGCCGATGGCCCCCGGCACGACAACTACCTCATCTACTACAGTGGACACACTTTGCCCACAGGAGACTGGGCTCTTACAGGTCAGTCAGGGTAGGGAACTAGAAAATTCAGCTTAGAATACATTACCACAGGTTATGCTGATTTAGTGTTAGAAATGTAAAAAGCTTTAAAAATGTCTAGCTCATGTATACTGAAAGTTTCGTTACTTAGTGTTTGGTAATGTTATTTATGGTACACCATTCACAGGTTATTTCCTTGTTATACAGTAAATACAACTAATGGCCTCATTATACACTTTGTTATTAATATGTACACACTTACTTCGCTTGGAGCCTTTGCTAGTTTAGTTTGAGTTTAGGCAGTTTTGTTTTAGCTGGTCTTTTCATTACATTTCTTTTTTCTGAAAGCTTTTCATACTGTAAAAAAAAAACAAAAACCATCTTATCTTATCTTGGCACAGTGTCTTCGATATGCTTTATCTTCCTGTTTGTGTGTGTGTGTGAGGTATCTCACCAAGCTATTTATCCTTATGAGGGATAGACAGAGGCAGAGGCCATGTCACATTGTTTGATCAGAGCAGGCTGGCAAGGAAACAGCCTCACCCTGCTACATAGGTCTCACTGCAGCATGCTGGGCCATGTGTCTGACACTGCCATACACACTCAATCACTGGCCTTTCATGGCCTTTTTCTCAGTTTCACTTGCTTTTTTATTTTCTTAATTTTGAGTTATAATTACGACCATCAGCAATCTCTATAAGTAGCATCTGCTTTGACCTTGTACGTGTGATTTTTCACTCCATACATGCTACCAGGAAATATATATCCATGAATTTGCTGTACAGACTGATCTGAGAACTGTCTGGTGTGGATTTGTGTGTGGTTTTTTTTTTTTTTTTTTTGGTTTTTTTCCTGCCTTAATTGGGATTACATGTGATGAATCGACACAAAATAACTCATAATATTGAAGTGGGGGAGATCATCAATATCGGTTGGAAAATTATTTACCAGTCCCTCTAAGATTTTGCAAAAGCAAAAATGAATGCAAAATTAAAGAAACTCTGCAATATTCGCACGCCTGCAAATTGGGCCAAGACGCAGCATGTGACGTCACCATAATGCGCATTCAGCCAGTGCCCTCTTCGATTCATGTGCGTCAAACATTAGTACAGCTGAAAGGTCTCATTTCCTAACAAACATCACTGCAAAAGTTTAGTGCAAATGCAATTCTGCCAATTCAAGTAGTTTTGCGCAACAAAAAAAAGCTCAAAAAAAGTCTGGAAATTGTGAAAAAAACCACAGCAAAACCAAGCATTTTTTTGGCTGCAACAACCTCAAACAAATCCTCTGTGAAATTCTGTACGGATTGATTTACAAAAAAAAAAAAAACTTTAAAATTGTAATTGCATAAGTATTCAGCCCATTTTTGTGAAGCCCCTAATTCTGGTGAAACCAGTTACTTTCAGAGGTCACATAATTGGCTGAATGAAGTTGACCTGTGTGCAATAAAGTGTCATGTGATCTCTGCATAAATACACCTATTCCTGGAAGGCAGTAGAGCAGGGGTTTCCAACGTTTTGGGCAACCAACGTTATGAACTTTCTGTGAACACCAAGTCTTGACCCGTACATTATTTATTTATTTATTTATTTTTTTAATTATTTTTTTTTTTTAATTTCAGAGATTCATAATATAGCACTACTGCAACATGATAATTTTATTTTGTTAGTAACATACTTATGTGTAACATAACCAACTAAAATAACCCAAAGTAAAACCAAAATAATCCTCCATTTTTACTTAAAATAAGTCATTACATTCTGAATACTTAAAACCTATTGATAAGGCAGCCTCCTCCATCTGACTGACCGCTATCTGACTGTTACATTTTTAGGTGGGGAATGTCTGCGCCTGGGGCAGATCCTCGATTGGTGGAAGGAGCGCAACGTTGGCTTCTCCTCCCGCCTCATCCTGGTGCTGGATACAGAGAACTCTGGGCCATGGGTGAAGGCTGTGCGGAGGGTGGATGGGCTTTATGTGGCTGTGCAGGGAGCTGAAATGAATTCAGCAAGGGACGCCGAAAGCCAGGACGCCCCTCGCCTGGGAGACTTTACCTCGGAGTGGGTGGAGTACAACTGTGAACCAGAGAGTGGCGTGCAGTGGGCGGAGCGAGGGCGTCTCCTCACAGCCGTATACGGCGTGTCCACATGTTGGAGTGACTACAGACTCCACCTGCCGACTGGCAGTGACGTGGAAAAGCACTGGAAGACCCACTTCTCCCGTGTCACTTACCCACTGGTGGCTGTGGCTAACTGGTGCTGTGGGCTGAATCTGTTATGGCTGTGCAGTGCCTGCCTGCGCTGCTTCAGGAGGCTCAAGCTGGGCTGGTTTCCTCCTGCTGTCCTCGACACAGGGCAGGGAATCAAACTTGTTCGATCATAGATCTGAACTGTGATCTCTGACATGACATGCGCCTTATTTTATGTGCCTTTTCTTCTGTTTGTTTAAATGTACCTTTTAATTTTGGTTTCTTGGCCAGCTGTGGAGGTCTTTGTGTACTTCATGGTCTAATTTTGGTGTCTGCATTCCCTTTAATTCTTGCAGTACTTTTTTTCTGGACCCAAGGATGCACTGATAAGGAAATTCTGAGCCAATGCTGGTAATTAATCTACAAGCAACATTGCTCAAATCTATTACCTATAAAATAAATGTTTATGAAACAGGCTTAGCAACTTGTTACGGTAAAGATTTCCTATCTGCATTTTGCTTAGTTTACTTTAATTAATAAGCTTTTGTGCACATAGCTATACGTGTATCCACAAATGTGGAACAAAACAATTCATTATATTCATACTAAATGTCAGCGAAATTTCAATATTGACACTCTACTGTGTGGTTATTTTATGCCCATTATCATCATTTCTTTAGGAGTGCCAAATTTCATTCTCTCAAGCTAACTTTATAAGTGCCTTTGACTTTAAGCTTCCATGTGAACAGGTAAAAAGGTGGTTATTTGAGTTTAAAGTGCCTCTTTAAATGAGCAGTTGTGGACTCTAAATTATGCTGTAGAAAAGCTGTTTTTAATTCATGGAGCCCATTTTGCCTCTCTGATGACACATTTAGTGAAACAAGAATTGAGATGTGATTACTGTGTATTGTGATTACATGTATTGTGTAGCTCAGACTGCCCATTAGTTCCTCACTAGATTAAATGGTCTTTGGTGTTGAGTGCATACCCTCACTCTGAGCCATTGGGGTTTTTTTCTTTACAGAAACACACATGCTTTGTCCAAGTTTTGGTATGTCAGTTATTTTATTCTCTTATGACATGAATAAATGTTTTATGTAAACATTTTTCATACAGTGAATTAAGATAATTACAGTGTTGAATGCATACTATTTATAGATGCAAGAACATTAGTTCATCCGTTCCATTAATGCATGCGCAAATTTTGTCTTAATATAGTATAGTACACATGCAGTGTTGTTGCAGTGCAAAATATGATATTTTAGTTCGGAGGACTGATGAAACCTTCAGTCTGTGTATTTCTTTTTTCTTTTTCTTTTCTTTTTTCTTTTTTTTGGGACAGTGACTGAAGCCTTGTTTATCTGCTCCGTGCTGCATGTAAACACGCCTCTGAGCCAATGCTTTTTAAGAGTCATGTTAATGCTTTTTTGTATAGTTCAGGACAAGAGGTCTGCAAATAGCTATTTCCCTGGAGGCTCTATTTTTAAACAGCAGGGTGGGAGTCAGGGATTCTGCAAATCTAGAATATATACTCTCCAGTCACTTGTCAGTGTGTGTTTTTATTAGCGGCAGTCCCCAGCCGCCCATGTGAAATAAAGCCAGTGTTTTCTCTTTCATTATCCGTGACTGGGGACTGTAGCACTATTGGCTAAGGTCAGTGACTCATGCACACAGCCGAAATCATTTATGAGAAGTTTATATTAAGATATGGCTTTATCTCCTAAACCAGAATTAGGTGATAAAACACAGCTCCTCTACAGATGGGGACAAATGCTGAATCAGATCCTGTCAATCACAAATAAGCCTCCATTAAAGGAGATCTATTAGGCCCCTTTTTACAAAATGTAATGTAAGTCTCAGGTGTCCGCAGAATGTGTCTGTGAATGTTCAGCTCATATTACCCTACGGATTATTTACTATGTCATGCTGTAAATGCCCCTTTTTGGGTGGAAGCAAAAACACACTGTTTTTGTGTGTCTCTTTAAATGCAAATGAGCTGCTGCCCCCTTTCCAGAGGGCTGTGCCTTTACAGCTCGTGCTTTGGATACTACAGCAACAAGAAGTCATTAGAACCAATATGACTGACACTGTAAATAATGGTGTTCAACCCTACATGTATAAACCAGAATGTATGAATTATACAGATGGTAAGTGACGGTAAATGACAACATAGCTCTGGTCTCTGTGAATACGATCAGAGACAATGGTAACTTTAGCCGTGTTAGCTGTGGAATTTGCTAACGAGCACATTCGGACAGGTGATTTGCAAACATTCACAAGATATTCATCTTCTGGATATGAAGCTGGATCACGAACAGTTGGTATTGATCCATGCTTGAGAATAAACTTTTAAAAAATCCTGCTTTGTATTGACCTTCGTTCACAAAGCAGTCTGGTGTAAAATGATTCGAACAAATGTATAAGAATTTATCTACTTTTTTGGGGCTCAATTTCCTTCAAAAATAAAATTCCACTGCGTCTTCAGTGGCTCTGAGGCCGGGAGTACATGAAGACTCATGTTCATTCTTACAGCCAACAACAGAACACTTCAAAGCAAAAGACATTCTTCTTATCGTTATAGCTGCTCCAGCACAGAGAACATGGCGGACTGTTGTAAGGTGGTTGTGTACACACACTCACTACACACATTTAGGTTCAAACACCATGTAAAAGTGAATTTTGCATAATAGGTCCTTTTTAAGGTTTAGAATGCACAGTTTTTGCGAGCATGTTTTCTTTAGTGGTTGGTTGTCCATAGGAGCATATACATACATACACACACATAACACACATATATATATATATATATATATACATATATATATACACACACACACACACACACACACACACACAGTCATGTTAAAAAATAAGTACACCCCTACAATTATCACATGTTCAAATCCATAAAATTATAATCAGGTGTTGAAGATTGGGTGCCAGTGATTAGAACCTGCTTAGGGAGTGCAGGTGGAACCTGTCTTATTTATACCCCTCTCATATCTACTGTCTGGTGTTTGCTTTGATATTGGGGGGTGTGGTCTCACCTAAAAAAATCTATAAGGCCTTCAGAAAAAAAGGTTGTGGATGCCTCTGAGTCTGGCAAGAATTTAAAAAGATCTCCAAATTATTTGAAACACATCATTCCACTGTAAGGAAAATCATCTACATCTAATTTAGAAAGTGATTCGACTATTTAACTAATTATAATGGCCAAATGTTTATGGACACCTGTGATTATTGTCACACTCACATGTGTGGCTGGGGTCTGGGTTCTGTACAGGCCACATGAGATCTTCCACACCACCCTTGGCAAATTATGTCTTCCTGGATCTTGCTTTGTGCATAGGGGCATTATAATGCTGCAACATGTTTGGGCCTGTTTGTTTCAATGAAGGGAAATTGGAATGCTACAGCACAGAAGACATCCTATACAGTTGTGTACTTCAACTTTGCGGCAACAGTTTGGGGAAGAACCACGAGTGTGATGGTCAGGTGTCCAAAACCTTTGGCCATATAGTTCACAACTCCATATATCTTAGATTAAATACTAATTAAATGAAATACTAATTACGTCTTTTGAGTGACCGATTTAAAAACGATGTTGCTATATGACCGATATAAGCCAATGTTCCATTTATTTGATCTCCGTTCTAGACGTTCTGCACTCATGGGGCAACACACTCCATGCCCTACTTACCACTTCCTCCAGGATTTTGTTATTTTGTGATTGCAGAAATTAATGCAAAATCAAGCGAACTGCAATATTCTGAGGAGCTTGCAATTTTTCAACATTACTGCAGATTATCTGGAGATTTGGGCCAACACACGTCATGTGACATCATCACATTCAGCCAAAACCATCTACGATTCATGTGCGTCAAACATGAGTACAGCAAAAAGGTCTCCTTTACCAACTAGCATCACTGCGAAAGACCGTGCAAAACAATTAAGTGCGATTGCGGTTTCGCCAATTCAAGTAGTTTTCTGCAAAAAAAAAGCACAAAAATATCCTCAAGTTGCCTCGCAAATTTTGAAAAAACAGCAGCAAATCATTTTTGGCCACAACAGTCACAAAAAAAACCTCTGAAATCCTGTACAGACTGATTTACTATAGCTTCCACAGAGTTATTAGTGCACCTAGTTGTCAAAAATGGGAATTGCAATTAGCACTAATAGAGGCCCACTGGGGCAGGAATCACACTGTCCCATGCTCCCTCTATGAACATTTTCAGTGGAACAGGATTATTGGACAAGACAGTTAGCGATGGGGTTGCCACGGTTGCAGTTTTTCACCAAATTGGGTTACTTTAAAAAAGCACTGTGGCTGCCAAGATCTTCTGTTGTAGCAAATAATCTGAATTAAATCTAATACATTTCCAGAAAACAGAGGCAATGTGTAAGGATAGTGTGTCTGTGATGTACAGAACTGTTTCTATTGTGAGATATACTGCAGAGATTGGGAGAGGGAAAGGGGGATTATGGAGTGGATAATGTTCACACCATGTGTGTGCACCACGGTGACCTTGCTTCCCACATGAAGGCTGAGGGGAAAAAAGGTGTGTCTCTTTTTCAGTATCTGAATATTTGGGCTAGTTTCAGGTCTTGTGGGGTTTTTTTTTTTATATGTAGTGGGGTAATCCTGGTTAATGATATTAGCTCTACTGTGTCTCATAATGTCACAGTGGCGACAGGAAACACATCTGCTGTATTGAACACAGTTGAACAAAGGTATGCTGGATGACAGTATGTCACCGACTCTCAACTGCCTATTATAGGGTTATAGCATAATTCAAGTCTTACAGCACCCTGACTTAATTTTGTTTGAGGTTGTGTTATTAATGTCGTCCTTACCTACCAAAATCTATCTATCTTTTTGATCAATATACATATGTTAGAACTGAATTATTATGTTTTGTATTATTCTGAAGTTGGGTTATTACAACAGTCTAGGCAGTATGAAGTGTTTCTAGAATTTTCTAGAAGAGGCGATCATACAGATACTGAAAGGTAAATAAATAAATAAATAAAAGACTAGAACACATCATTCTTTCAGCACTAATTAATTTGTGCAGCATTAACACATCTTAAAAGATAGCAAATCAGGCTATTCAGTATAATTAAAGGGATAATAGCTTGAAGAAGCTAGTTTAATTTGATGGGCCAATGAAGGTACCTGACGACCGTCTTTGACAAATCAGAACTAAATGTACTGGTTACTGCTGTCGGTTCAGGTACATGGGCTCATCACATGATTTTTATTTGCTTAGCTATTATTTTTTGTCTGTACTAGCTGCAGATACTGGTATCCTTACAACCGTGTCAGTCATAAGGATCATGCTTGAAGCTGCCTTGTGCAGGTTTAGTGATCTGCAAATTGTACATGCCTTGCACTTCAGGGAAATCATGAGAAGATAACTAGAGCTTTGCTGAGAATCATGATCCACAACATTCAAATGAGCACAGTGCAGGAAAATGTCCCAGGTGACTTACATGCAGCCTGCTGTTCAGTGGCAGCACCAGCAAGATTTTACAGTGGGTGTTTTTGGGTAACAGAACGATGTAGTGCAGTGGCTAATGCACAGACCACATCTGTGTGAACCAGATTTAGAAAAGGACAGGATGTACCATAAGCTATGATGCAAGTAACAATATTGACAAACTACAAGCTGACAATTTTCAACCAAAAACTCTCCCACAATGAATGAAGCTCAAGCCAACTGACAATGGTACCAGGAATCTCTAATACAGCTACAATCAAAATTCTTCAACCACCATTGCACATCAGGTTTATTGTCAAAATTTACAGACTTTCAGCTGTTTGCACTGAACAAATCAAACAAAAGCAATTGAAATAGTTCAACACAACGAATGCTTCAAGTGGTTTCCCCAAATTCAACTGAA
>JANDJT010000092.1:13609756-13637014 GCA_024331685.1 Stegophilus panzeri | reverse complement strand
GTCCACTAATCATAGGGTTGGTGGTTCGATTCCTGGCCCACATGACTCCACATGCCGAAGTGTCCTTGGGCAAGACACTGAACCCCAAATTGCTCCTGATGGCAAGTTAGCGCCTTGCACGGCAGCTCTGCACACTGCACACACGGCACACTGGTGTGTGAGTGTGTGTGTGAGTGTGTGTGAGTGTGTGTGAGTGTGTGTGAGTGTGTGTGTGTGTGTGTGTGAATGGGTGAACGAGACACAGTGCAAAGCACTTTGGAAAAAAGGGCCATATAAGTACAGACCATTTACCATTTATTCTCACCATCAGAGATCCTGCTTGCTACTCATCATATCTAGCAGCCATCTCATCACCTAAAGCTGAATCCCAGTGAGACTAAGCTCCTGTATATTTATGAAAATGTAAGACCATGCTTTAATCTTAATTGTAATCTAGTGTTTGTGAATTTCCTCATCACTCCTTCTGAAAAGGCATAGAACCACTGTGATGTTGAATGAGTAGTCATCATCAAGTTCACTCACATTGGGAGGATTCTCTGCAAAAAGGCCACTCAGGTGCTTATTTACTCTCAATCCCCTGTTGTCTTGAGTATTGACTGCTACAACTTTCTCCTGGCACCATGGTCATGTTCCATTAGGAACCATACAACTGATCAACAAAGCAGTAATCCAACTTATCTTCAAATTATCTTCACCTAGGCGCTGTATGTTCACCTATGTAACTTATGCCTTGTGCCATTTATAGGCTTCCCATCACTGCAGAATTAGGGATAAAACTATGATGCTTGCTTACAGAGCCAAAAATGAACCAAATACACCATATCTTGGACCCACAGTTACAGCTCAGCTTGACTCATCTCACTTCAAAATACAAGGAGGATGAACATTGAGGGCCCCAGGTGATGGCTGAAATTTCCTTGTCTGTACTGCTAAGACACTTGCTGTCATTTAAATGAACACTAATCATGCACTTGAAAAAAGGTCTTACTTACTTATGTATGTATTAACTTCAGGATTCCTCAGACATGCATAGCACTAGGATTTGTCTTTTAAGTCGATAAATTGAAGAAATGGAGTTCTGCCAGCTACAAGGTTAAGTATAATAATACAGACATTTTCACATAAGGCACTTATAACCATAAACCTATTTTGCAGGGGAGTTGATTAGTTTTAGCAAAAGTAATAGTGTTGCTATGGGTTTTTTTGTAAATTGGATATCGTGGGTAGCTCATCCTGATTACTTAGGTCAAAGACCATGCATTAGCTTACTTGTGAAAAATTTATATTATCTATGTATATTAACCTTTACACAAAGGAGAATTTATATATTATCTTTTATATGTATATACACCTTACTGTGTGTGTTTGTGTGTGTGTCACACTAAATAAAATCACTAAATAAAATCAGCACTGTTGGACAAAGATTAAGTCTGAGTCATGACTAATTGCTATGCTGTACTGTTAGATGTTTCAGACTCAATGACATACTTTACATTCTAACCAAGATTTCCTTCCTTATATGAATATAACATTGGTATTCATAGCCATTTCTTTCTGTAAGCAGTTGATTAGAGCTCCCAAGCCGGCCCTTAAATTTTTCAGTATGCGCTAGTGGCCATGCAAGATGATCTCCTCTCTTCACTTTCTTTTGAGAGCTAAGAAATGTAGAGTGTTGTGTGTCAGTGAATATGTGTACTCATATACACATCCTGGTTGGCAACTTTTGGCAGTGTGTTTACAATAAAAATTTGAGAGCAGAAATATATTTTTGAAAGTTTGTAAGAGATACGAGTGAATTTGAGAATGAGAGCATATCCCCCCCAACACACACAAAAAATATATATATATATATACACACACACATACACACACACACACATTTTGAGTGGATTAAACAATCCCACATGCCAACAGAACATATTTAAGTGTCAACATGTTTTTGATGGCAAAGTAAATAAAAACAGAAGGAATTCTTCTCACTATTTTGACCTTGACTTTTGCCAGTTAATTGACGTAATCTTTTAATTAGATTTATTGTATAAATCTCCAACCGGTTAATGGTATCTTTAGAATAACAGTAATAATAAACTGTCTAGTATGATGGATTAGACTAGATCAGTTGTAATAAACACTGCCTACACGTAAAATTGCCCAGACTGAACGCTTGCTGTACACGTGCACAGGAAATGCTGGGACACTGCCAGGTAGCCGTGGCCTTATTAGTGCTTTGACCAGAGTATTTGATGGCTGTTCCCATCGCTCTGCATTTGTCTGGTGGACAGCTGTGCCCTTGCGACACTCTTTCACACTCGCTCTGGAATAACAGCTATGAACATTTAGCCTGCACAAAACGGGCTTGTGCTCAAAATGTAAAGCTATAAAGTGCAGAGTGCCATGTCCAATTCCAAGGTGCCCTTTTAACTTCAGAAATAATTTTTCTCATCACTGCTTTAATGTCATCTCCCATCATGAAAAACTGCTTGCAATGGTCCTATTTAAAGGGACAGAAAAGGCAATCAATAACATTCTATTTAAAATATTGCAAGGTTTATAATAATGCATTCACATTCAAGTAATACCTTAGAATGCAGTGAGACATTCTAACTAGAAGTTGTCATTTTTTTTGCTTAATGAAAAACATAAAAAAAAATTAAAAAAAAGGGACCACCAAGAAAAACATAAGCTCCCCCCCACACACACACTTGGTGTAGCATTATGTATAATTTATGCAAGGCACACACACAAAAGAGAAAAAAAAAAAAAAAAAAAAAAGAGGTATCTAATGTAATTTAGATATTGGTCCGTTTATTCATTTTTTTTTTTAAACATGTAAGAGGGTGTGCTTATGGGTATGTATAAAGGACACCTCCTTTTAATTATAAGTCTTAATTTTCATTTGTAGGAGTTACAAATGATCCTCAGCAGCATTACTGATTTGTCCTCAATGTGCTTAAGTATGTAGAAATACTAACTCCAGTCAGACATGGCTTGGTGTCAATTTTCCAAAACCGCTGCCCAGAACCAAATAAACCATAATAACTCAGCCACTATACAGAATCTCCACATAGCCAGTGCTAAGATCCTACAATATATCGCCAAAAGTATGTGGACATCTGACCATCACACCCATTTGTGCCCATTCTAAAACCACAGGCATTAACAGAGTTGGTCCACTGCATAATAATAATAATAATAATAATAAAAAAATTTTTAAAAAAATAAAAAGAAATAAAGATACCAAAGGGAAGCCAGTCCACCAACATTTTTCTATTCAAAACCATTAAACCCAGGGCCATGTTCCAAAAAATTCCAGAGAAGTTTCCTAACTTAGCACTCTGTCCCATCTAAATACGCTGTTTCAGACTAAAGAGCACAAAGCACTTTAGTGCTAAAAGTAGCTCCCTGTGTGTGGTCAAAAACAATCCTGTAATGTTGCCATTGAGTTAATGTGTGGGAAAGCTGCACTTGTTAGAATTTCTAGAATTTGAAACTGAAAAATAGAAAGCAGTGAAAGTTGGCTATGACCCTCTCAGTCCCCAGACCTGATTTGACATCTGGTAGAACTAGGATTAAAGGAATATTACAGCTGTGAGACTCCAACATCTGCTTAGAGAATATTACAAAACAGGTTTGTGACAGATACAAAGGCAAAAGGGTGGGCAAACAAGTTATTAATGAATACCACATACAGAAAGGGAGATGCAACCTTTTGAACTGGTATTAGTTTTTATACTATTAACATCTTAAAATGGACTATGACAGTTTTATTAGTTGTGATAATGACTAAATGTCATGCTGGTACAAAAAGTGTGACCTCATTTTGTCCTAAAAGTTCTTTTGTATTTGACTGTACTAAGACAAGCAATGCAAGTTCACGGTTTTCAAAACTTGCCACCCAGGAAAAACTGCAGTCATGCAGCACCGCTGATCTGGAAATAACCGTCATCTCAAGATTATGCAAGGTTTCGTTTAGATGCCTCATACAAGGCCTTGGATAATCTAGGGTTTAGTCAGCCAATAGATAGGATTACTATACTCCAATTAAAAGATTGGAGACTATACATGAAGTACAATAAACATTTTGATTTGTTTATGTTCACAATCAGCAACTTTTCATTATATAATTCAGTTGAGGTTAGGATTTGGGATTTAATTTGAGTTGACTATGCAGACCCCTACTGCATCAGCCAATCAATGACAGTTCTTTCAAATGCATACAAAATGTATTCACCCAGAACAACTGAGGTCACCCAATTCTTTACGCTTAGCTTAAGATTTCTTCTGATTCAGAAGTGAAAACTATCAAGAAAATCCTAACAGGCAGAGAGCAAGGGGAGTGAGTGAGTGAAATTAATTAATTAATTAATTAATTAGATGGATAGATAAATAAATAAAAGCATTTCTGTGAGATTTCCACCCCTCCCACAAATGTGCACCAAGCAACAGTAAGCAAACAGTGAATCAGATGTTAGCACCTCTGCTGATTCCCTAGTTAAAAGATCCTTTAAGGTAGTTTAGTGACTGGAATTAAGAAACCGTTAGAAACTTACTTCCTCTCCAGAAAGTAAATTAGACAATGTGCACAATTACACTTCTAATAAATTTATTTTACCACCGTCACATCACTTGGCAAAAAAACTTTGATGTGGTGTATGTAACAGATCCAGGCTCATACAACAATTCTACAATTTAGACATCAAAAAATTACCATGTACACAAAATAGCCAAAAGTCAATAAACAAATACATATTCATTAAAATATACTTGCTAGTAATAATGATATAAATATGGGGAAGAGAAGACCAAAAAAAAAAAAAAAAAAAAAAAGTTACATTGGACCCAAATAAGGATTAATGAATAAAGCAGGACCCTAAAATTCACCCACATCCACCCTCTTGTCACGAAATCTGTTTCTGGCCTTTGTGCGTGCCTTGAATGCAGCAGCATTATAGAAGTGCTGAAAGAAAAACAGAAATTATTTATTTATTTTTTTATTTACTCTTTTATAAAAGATTAGTGCCCACTTAACCATTTTCCACAACTCAGGTTTTCATAATTGGTTACACAAAAGTATTGTTTGTGGAGGATTATAGCTTACCCTCTCTAACCGGGAACTCTTCATAGCTTTCAGGGTAGCAGAATCAATCAGCAGGGCTGGTCCCAGTCCAAATACATCTCTAATGAATTCATTCGCCTAGCAAGTTCAAAGAATTAGAAACTGTTAATGATTGTTTTCCAGTCATCTACGTCATATGAATGTAGGCCCATCACGATAACCAGTTTTATTGGATGACATCGTCCCAGAAATACTTGTGATAAACTATCAGTCATTTTACAAGGATTTTATGCCACTGAATAATAATTTAAAAAAAAAAAAAAAAAAAAAAAAAAAAAGAATAATTTGTCTTCTGATAAAAATATGCTTTAAATTTAGTCAATATTTCATAGCCATATTTATTAACTTGAGTCAATATTACTCTGACTAAAATTGCATCGAATATTAGCCAATGGCATTTTAGTTGGAGAAAATGCCAAAATTAAACCAAATATTCACACATTTTATGTTAGCGTACACATGCGTCAACAAAAACCATGTGAAAACTGGCCATGTTGTGAAACCTGATATAATATTACAATGAGAACACTACTGTAATACAATACTGAACTCTTTATGCTTTAGTTATTCGCGGTCAGCGTTTTGGTGCACTGAGCGAGAGAGGGAGCATATTCACAACGTGACTTACCATTCTATGTCGTGCCTTTAAGTTCAACTTCACTTGTGCATTCACATCATTTTGTGCAGAAGCAAGTTGTAATATTAGGTTTGTGTGTCTGATTAATCTCATAAGTGTATAGGATGCGTTTGGGGGCATTAATTAACTTGCTAGTAAAGCGCTTCAGTTTACCGCTTTTCATTCACTGCTCAGCTTCAGCTAACGCAGTTTATGTGGCTCAACCCGACATAGACCATGACTGGATTATTTGAAACACCAGAACTATTCTTTCTAGATTTTTCTTCAAAAAAATATCATGCACTGTTAATATCTTACATGTTTTGCTGTATGATTTATTCTCCAAGTTATTGATCTATGCCATTTGTTCTCTTTGGTGCATTTTGGATTATCCCTGCTTTTGCCATTTGCCTGACTTGTGCCAGTGCTCCGTTTACTGATTTGGATTTGTCTGCCTGCCTCTCAAAACACTTCAACTGCATTTGCAGTCGTCTCTACTCGCCTAACATGACATGGTGATATCCATTCTTATGTAAACAAACATGCATGTAAACACAATGGGCAATATCAAGGTCAGTAAAAATTATCGAGGTCATGTCCACATATTGTACGACAAGTCAATAAAGTAATTATCGTTACAGGCCTATATGAATGATCTGGCAAGTCAAAAGTGACTGAATTCAAGATGCTTTGTGAGTCAAGTTGCAAGATTATACCACAAGTCTAGTCTAGTAGTAAGTGAAGGTGACAATAGGACAAGTCTAGACAATAGGTCTGTTAAATGGCAATCACATTTTAATTAATTTCTCACACAACAATCACTATAAGCTTTGTTCTGAGTAAATAAAACACACCTGAAACTTTCTCATGTTTATGCAACTGTGCACAGTTTGTGCAAACCCCAAGTATCTTCCTATTAATTTTTTTATATGCTACAAGTATGTGTGCGCTACAGGAAGGGTATTTGAGGACACACATAATGCACTATAATCCCAATTCACCAACATTTTGTGCTTCAGCCTCAGAAAGAAGTCACTGCCGGTAAGTGCCTGCTAAAAATTGTTAAGAACTTACATCGAGTACCATTTTGACAGCACATTATTCAAGGAATAAGACACGATTTTTTCCTATAACCACACACCCCATAAACAGCAGGGTGGTGTGATGCATTTAACAGGCTGATTGTGGCTGATGAAGTAAAGTTCAGTTAGGAGAACGTTTTTAACCAGTTTATGTGGAATGTTCAATCCCTCTGAGTAAGCTGTTACTATAGAAACAATAACACACAAGGATCCATTGTCTTGCAGTCAGCACTGCTGTTAGAGGTGTTAAGGAAAACTAATCAACACCGTCTAACCAACCAAAATTAAAATGAATGTATAATCTAAAAAAAAATTTATGTATAGCCATGAGTCCCCCCCCCAGACCAAAGTTTTGTGGAAAAAAAAAAAAGTAGTAAAAACTAAAATAAAAGCACACAACATCTAAATCATTCAAATATGGATTTGACTTTAAATACAAATTCACATACTATTTGAACAGTGAATTTTGTTCCAACAACCCTACTTGACTGTAGATTCTAGCTCACCCACCATAAACCAAACAGCCCACTACATTTTATACCTGTAGGTGGTAGTTCATGCCAGAGCCCACAAACTCTCGGAAGGCATCGTAGGTTCTCTTCCTCACCCAACTGTCGATGACCATGCGCTCTGTACCGAACCGGATTGTCTCAGTCTCAAACTCTCCATCCTGCTCTCATACAGGGGGGAAGAAGAAAGAGAAAAAAAGTGTCTATTAAGCCACCATTTTTTATTTGCTACACATTTTTCATAAAACATCCTCTGCACCAGTTCCTCACCTGCACGGCTTTTAGCACATCCCTGAAGACAGACCTCTGCTTCCTCTTGTCATTCTTGGCACGGTGTTTATTGCAGTCGGTAGCCAGAGCGCTCAGTTTGTTGCACAGCAGCTCCCAGTTGTCACAGTCAAAGTCCTGGACGGTTTTACACATTAGCATTTCAAACATTATTACCATCACACAGCCTTTAAAGAGTAATAAAATCAAAACTCACTGTGTCAACATCTCTAGCGAGCTCGAACAGCAGTGCAATGGTCTCCCCGGCCACAATGCGCATGTTAACATCCTCACTCTCCAGCAGCCGTGGCAGCTTGGCCAGATGTCTAAAATACAACAATGTCAGAGCACTAAAGACTTTTACAGGACTGACATCCAGCACGATGCAAGGTCAAGTTCCTCTTTCACTACAACCCAACTTCTCAAAGCCATTTTACCTTTTAATAATAAGCAATTGCAAAAGGCTTAGAGCATGTCAGCTATATACTTGTGGATGATGGCTGTGATGTGGCTGCCACTGCAGATGGTCAGCAGCAGAGCCCAGGAGAGCAGCGCATTGGTGTGCAGCTGAACAGTCTGAGGATTCAGGGAGGGCCTGCTGCCATCCTCACGCACATATGAACGGGTGAAAAGGCTCTCGAAACACTCCATGGTGGCATAAATGTCCTGGAGGGGGAAAAAAGAAAAAAAAGGCATCCACATAAAGTCTACAGCCAAAAAACTGAACAGTCTTAGCTAAAGAGTATGGTTTCTCTGGGCTTATATAGATGAACTATATCCTATATAGCTATATTCACTCAATTTCTCAGTATTTGAATTCACAGAATTATTAAATTGGTGTATTAAAATCACCAACTTCCCAGATTATGTTCATGCTGTAGTGGCAAAAGCACTTATTTGTATCTAGTCAGCATAAGCCTGCTTTCTGTTGACTTCTAGTGATAAAAGCTAAAGACTAATTTGTTCTGCAACCATTTTTTGCATCGATATTGAAATATCGTCAACATCATCAAAAGCCATGGTACAGCTACCTAAAAGGTTTGGGTACTAAATAAATAAAATGACTAAAGGTAACAACATTTTAATGCTTTAGCATTACTGACTAGTTCTTGGCTACTTAAAAAAATAATATTTTATTATTATTATTATTATTATTATTATTATTAAGTCTACTGCTTTAGACTAATGCCACCAACTCAACAGATGAGACAGCTGCTCTGAATTAGGCATGAGGACAATAAATGCATGCATTGCTGTCCAATGGTTTTAAACATTGTTGTTCGTCACTGGCTTTTTAAGAAAGACAGAAAGAAGTGGTCACTAATAAGGCCAGAGAGGGTAAATGAAAAGGTCTGTGAAAGCTCTTTGCTCTTCTCACCAAATGTCTCTAGACTAGCTACAGGGCTGGACTAACAAGCTGCCTTCAGCTAAATCATTTACGTAATTGCATGCAATTGGAAAAGCTGCAACAGAGAATCTGCTACAGAACCAGTTCGGTTTCATGTTTAGAAAACTAGACTAGTTACACTACAGCTATTTCAGCAACTCTAGTACCACTACAGTATTTAAGTGCTTATTTAATGCTGACCGTCGATCCCTAAATCTAGGTTAAAATCGAAGGGTGATCATGCTTTTGAAAAAGCAGGCCTGAAATTGTGGGACAGTTTGCCAGTATCTCTTAAGAGTCAGAATTTAGATCCAAGTTGAAAAGTTATCTTTTTGATCTGGCCTATAACTAAATCCAGAGCATGTCCTTGGCCAGTTTTGTTTAGAGCTTACTATGTAATGATGTATTTTCACTTCTTTGGGGTTGTACCTAGATAGTCTCTCTCTTTTTATAATTTGTAGTTGGTTATACAACACAACGTTCAAAGTGTTTATTTATAAAGCACTATAAAAACAAGTGATTAATTGAGCTCTGCTGAAATACTTTATACCAACAGCCAATGACTCCTGACCTACAGCTAAATCAATTACTTGTCTCTGTGCAGTTTTACTCCCAATATGAGATCACTGGTTGTTTTGACATGTTATAACACGGGGGTGGGGGGGGGATTCGTTAGGTATGAATCCAAAACGTTCCCGGATCACCGATGTGACATTTGGTTTCCCAACAAAATCCATCGCAGTGCAAGAACCCGAAGTGAAATTGAGGAATTCGCCTGACCGGATTTTGCTGCACTCAAACTCACACCAAACTAACAGACACCACCATATAAGGTTTTGATTATGATTACACCATTTGTGTAATAACATAAGATCTCCCACTATATGGTAGACTATAGATACAAATTAATATAGCAACTCTATTTTTTTTTATTTATTTATTTATCTTTAAAATACACTACTCCTCCTCCTCCTCTTGTATACAAAACATTGTACTTGTCACAGTGCACCACTCAAGCAGAAACATTAGCGTGGCATGTGATACGACAACCACGGTGGTGCGGTTGTCATGGCTACCGTCAAAGCCCCAACACCACCTTCAGGCAATTAATGCTGTACATGGGTAATCTAGTGGCAATGTTAGTTGAAGAATGCATCGAGCAGTGTTAATAGCAGCACATAACAGTGCAAACGCAAAGTCCAGCACTTACCAAGAAATCATCTTCTGCAACCAGTGTGCAGAGGCCCAGACTCGTTGCACACTGCAGAAAGCAATAGATATGCATTGTTAAAATACATGAGCAGTAGAAATGGTAGAGAACAGATTAGAGATCTGAGCTGCTACTCACAGCCTGTCTGGCCTGGATGTTTGCTGATCCATCAGTCAGGAGGGTTTTAAATATAGGTTTGAGGGTCTTAAACACCTCCTCACTCTCGATCCCTGAACCCAGCTGAATGCACAAGAGGCAAGCCAGTGAGGCGGCTGCACGCTGTTCCTCTCCTTTACCTACGCACAGGAAGACAAAACTTCAGGTCCACTGCCAGCATTTACCTAGGCAATAGTAGCTTCAAACGTGCTGGTTAGAAACCTTTTTTCAAGCAGCGCTCAATGCTGTCTGTGATGGTCATCCTCCTCTCCAAAATAAACTCATGCAGGATTTTGGTTGCCATGGCAGTCTTCAATCCATCAAGGGCACCTTGCCTGGTTTTAGCACTGGAAGAAAAACAATACTATTTCAGAGGCTCACCGGTGCACCATTGAGACGTTTATGGGGAAAAACCTCTCAATGAAGGATGAACCTTGTTTCACAACAGATGCATGTTGCTGGACACAAACCTTTTATCAACTGTAGAGTCAATGTAAACCTTCAGCTTGAACTCAAAATCATCTTGGGCTGCAACTTCAGCCTCCCCCCCTGCCAGTCCAAATAAAGACAGTACAAGTCCATCATTTTATCTTGGTAATAACACATTTACCAGTCAGCTCACCTGCACAGTGACTCAAAACCCATGTCTGAATATATACCAGTCCGTACAGGATTTTGCCAAGTTGTTTCGTGATTGTTGCGGCCAAAAATGCTCGATTTTGCTGCGGCATTTTTCAAAATCTGCAATGCAAGTTTCTGTTTCGTGCTTTTTTTTGTGGAAAACTTCTTGATTTGGCAAAATTGCATTTACACAGTCTTTCGCAGTGATGTTTGTTGGTAAATGAGACCTTTTTTTTTTTTTTTTTTTTTAAAGCTGTATTCACGTTTGCATTGAAGAGCACTTTGGCTGAATGCGTGTTGTGATGTCACATGCAGTAATTTTGAAAAAAAAAAAATTGCAAGCTGCTCTGTATATTGCAGAGCACATATTGATTTTGCGTTCACTTCTGCAATCGCAAAATTGCTAAATCCTGGAGGGACTGATGTACACAACACACACCAACCTTCCTCTGCCACACTGGTGGAATCACTAAAGCTGCTGCAGTGGCTGAGCGTCTCAACTGAAGCATCCTCATCGCTGAAAGGCTGCACAGCTCCATGCTGTCCTCCTGGGACACCTGCAACAAAAGTCAAGTTCCAACAGTAAACTGAGAAAGATGTTTGCAAGAGAGAGAGAAAAAAAAAAAAAAAAAGAAAACACCTTTGACCACATGATCAGTAACAGCAGGTGATAAGGCTGATTTACTGTTCATGCTATTTCAAATGCAGAGTTGTGGGGGGAAATGCTTGACATTATATTGGTCATGTCAAGGGCACTGTGATAGGTCATGATTAGACTGTAGATAAAACTGTCCATTTTTCCACTGCAACACCACAGCGAACTGGGGGGGGCCCTTGTCACACAGAGACCGAGCCAGATTATGGTAGCTATCCAGCTGTGGTTATGGAAAAGTAAGAAGTAATTACACAGTTCAACTTTAGTGAAAGAACACTGGGCAGCATGGTGGTGTAGAGGGTAGCGTTTCCACCAGAAACAGTTCCTGGGTTTGATCATGAGCTCAAGTTACTTTCTGTATGAAGTTTGTTTTGGGATTTCAACTGGGTTCTCTGGTTTCCTCCCACCTCCCAAAAAACATACTGGCTATGTGAACTGCCACTAGACTTGAATAAAATTGTGAAGGGGTTATGGTTAGGGTTTTTTATTATTATTATTATTATTATTATTATTATTATTAATAAAAATTATAGTAATTATAATAACAGAATTATGAATATGTTTCGTAACCAGCACAACCTGGACGAGAATAAAGTGGTTATTGAAAAGGAATGATTGAATGAAAGAACAGGATAAGTCCAATATAAAACAACCGCGTAGCTTCCTGGCTTGGTCACTCGCTTCCGTGAACAGACAGGGTTACGAAGGCTAAAAGCTTACAAAAGGCCCACATGTAGCTAGCTAGTTATCTATACCGTGTTCTTCATCTAAAGAAGCCATATTAAAGAGGCCCTGCATCGAGTTAGTAAAATGTATCGACCGCCAACGAGAGCAAATACAGTGTATTTACATGTTATTTAGCTTGCGGGACCGTGGCTCGAGGCGTATTTGCTAGCTAGTTAGCGAACCTTATCTATGCTAGCTTGGTACTATCCTTATTTGAACATTACCAATTTTAAAAAAAAAAAATTTGGCAATAGTTTGCGGTTAATCAACAACCAAAAGTCAAAAATATTTCTTTTGTTTAACGCTTAAGAGCCAACAATTTTGCCAACATGTCACGGAGAAGACGAGAGGAGAGTAGACATGGGGGTTGTAGTTCTGCGGAACCTGTTGCGTACAAAGGTTTAACTGTTGTGGCGACACAAAAGAACTACAAATCCCATGAACATACGACATTCAGGCAACACGCCAAAACAACCGGTCAATTCCAGACACCCCAAGTTAGCTTACCCTTGCTGTTCCTCTTCTTGGATTTGGGCATTGTTCTTGTATAAATATACTTAATTTAAACCTAAAATCACCCAATACACGACCAGTTTTTACTATAATGTCTCTTAAACTGGAAATCTTCAAATGGCACCGTGAAAAGTAAAGGATTAAAAGCGATTCCGATGAAAGCCTGTGAACGAGAGCGATACATTTTCCCTGTAAAAAAACTAGGGCTGCGTGACAACAGCGCCGGGAAATTCTTTTATATGGCTGTCGTGTCACAGGGCCGTCTCTCACGTGGGCCCAGATACCGTATTGACCAATCAGATTTAGGCAGAAGTGACCGTAGATGCGCTTGCTCTAATATGATTGGACAGTCACTGAGCACTCCAGTTGTTGTCAAGGGCTACGGCCAAATCAGTATCAGAATGAGCTTTATTGCCAAGTATGTTTACACACACAAGGAATCTGTCTTGGCTACATGAGCTTACAGTGCAGAAAAAGAATATCATGCAATATAAAAAAAATAAGCAATACAATTTAATATAATACAATACAGTACTAAAGAGTGGACTAGTTCAACAAAACAGACTTCATGTAAAAACCATAATGAACTTCCCTTTACTTTCACACTATCCATTGTTACCCAGATGAGGATGGGTTCCCTTCTGAGTCTGGTTCCTCTCAAGGTTTCTTCCTCATATCATCTTAGGGAGTTTTTCCTTGCCACCGTCACCACCGGCTTGCTCAATAGGGATAAATTCACACGCTTAAAATCTGTATCCTGTATTTATACATTTCTGTAAAGCTGCTTTGAGACAATGTCCATTGTTAAAAGCACTATACAAATAAAAATGAATTGAATTGAATTAAAGACATAGAAAAAATAGACAGAGTCCTGTATGTAATGATATGCTATTTACAGATGTACAGTTATGTGCAAATGGAAGTATAGAATGTGCTGTGTATGTTGTAAACAGTTATGTGCAATGAAACTGGAATGAATGTATATAGTATAATAAATATTTAAAAGGATTAAATTATTGTTGCATTAAATGCACAATGAAGAGACCCTGTTGGGAGTTTTCATTGTTCAGGAGGGAGATTGCCTGAGGGGAAAAGCTGTTCTTGTGTCTGGCTGTCCTGCTGCTCAGTGCTCTGTAGCGCCCACCTGAGGGCAATCATTCAGATAGAAAGTGGGCTTGGTATGAGGGGTACAAAGTGATTTTCTTAGCCCTTTTCCTCACTCTGGAGGTGTACAATTCTTGGAGGTTGGGCAGGGGGGCACCAATAATTTTCTCAGCAGTCCTGACTGTCTGTTGTAATTTCCTTCTGTCAGATTTGGCGGCTGAACCACACCAGACAGTTATAGAAGTACACAGGACAGACTCAATGACGACTGAGTAAAACTGTATCAGCAGCTCCTGTGGCCGGTTGAGCTTCCTCAGCTGGCTAAGGAAGTACAACATCTGCTGGGCCTTTTTCAAAATGGAGTCTGTGTGCTTCTGGTAGATGTAGTGCGTTGTCTGGAATAGCTTCACTTAGCCAGGTTTCAGTGAAGCATAACGCAGTAGAGTTTAAAAAGTCCTTGTTTGTGCGGGTGAGGAGAAGAAGTTCATCCGTTTTGTTAGGAAGGGATTGGAGATTCGCTAGATGGATGCGTACCTTAACCAGTGCACCGGCACGCTTCCCTCGTTTACGTCTGAGCACGAGTTTTAACAGCACCACTGCTCCTCCAACTAGAATGTCTAATAAAACATCTGAGTAGTTAAAAACCAGAAAAATGTTGCCTGGTGTGTGTTGCCTAATGATCAGAAGTTTGTCTCTGGTGAAACTGATAGGTTAAAGAATTACTAAACAGAGAACAAACAAACATCAACAGTAAAAGAACTGGAGAGCTCCACACCGAGATGGCCATCCATGGCGCCATCTTGTTTTTTTTTAAATCACGTACTACTACATCCACAATTACATACGTGCTAAATAATATGTCATAAAAAAAAAAGACAGAACCGTTTTAGGGAAACAAGAGAAAAGACACAATAACCTGGTTGCACTAGTGTGCACACCCTTTTATAATGGGGTGTGACTGTGCTCAGAATTAACCAATCACATTCAAACTCATACACCTGTCATCAAGTGATTCTGATTAACCCCAAATAAAGATCACCTGTTTCTGTAGCATTTGCTTCACATCTTCTTGGTTTCTAACCACTGCTGAAGTCATGGTCTGCAAAGAGCTTATAAAGTATACAGCCTTTTACTGTAAAAAAGTATAGATCAGGAGAAGGGTTCAAAAGAATTTCCAAAACATTTGTTGTACCATGCAGCATTGTGAAGGTCATCATCAATAAGTGGAGAAAATGGGGCACCACAGTGACATTACCAAGAACAGGACATCCCTTCAAAATTGACAAAAGGACAAGAAGTAAAGTTATCAGGGCATTAATCAGAGAAGCAAAAAGGAAGTAGCTAAAGATAACGATCAGCGTAATGCTACCACCATCAATCTTCACTGTAGAAGCACACACGGCTTGTATGGACTGTTGTCCAAAATGTTCTGTTTCTATGCAAACTTTGTGTACTACATTTAATTTTACTAATATATAATTGATATTCATACACTTGTTATAACCACATAATACTTTCTAATGAAGAATGAAAAACAAAAATCTAAAACCAAATAAACTTAAACACTTTTATAAAAGAGAAGTTTTGGTATGAACTGATTTGCCCTCAGAGTCTGAAAAAGATATTCATCAAGAGCTGCAAGGTAATATGGCTAGGGTGAAGTACTATTTATAGTTTTGCTTACCGGTGTCATCCACTGAAGTAGGTCCCCATTCACCCGTTCCGACTCATATAATTATAGATGGAAAATGCAGATCATTTGAACTAATATAAATTGTTTTAGATGATTGAGCTCTGTCAGTATTTTAGCTATATATTGAAATTATTATTAGAATCAGAAACTCTTTATTACCAGGTACTACAATGTAGCAGGGATTTGCTTTAGTAACATGTGCAAAATAAAGATTTTACAAATATTCATACATCCTTCTGACAAAGGATGATTGTGTGTGTGTGTGTGTGTGTGTGTGTGTGTGTGTGTGTGTGTGTGTGTGTGTGTGTAATATTTTGTGCTTCCACTAAGGGCAGGGACTGAAAAGTGCTTAATTATAATAAATTATACTGTTGTGGTGTAACTGCTATTTTGGGGCTGACACTAAAAGATCACATGGGAATAAAGAATAATAGTTATATATAGTAAGTAGCATGTAAATCATATACAGCCCACATAACTGTGAAATTTAGGTCATAGTGTGGTAACTTATGCCAAGTTTACTCTGCACGATTTTAGGCCCGATTTTCACTCACAGAAAAATTTGTGGAGATCACACACAAAAGCCCGAAATCATAGGCAAATCAGAGCTCACTCCCATGAGCGACGTATGCAATGTATGAATTATCAACAACGTGATCTGGGAGAAGCACCAATGCATCACCCATGATTTATTTTACAGACTTGACTGCTTTCCAATGGGATTTACAGGTGATCTACAGGTTCACAGTGGTCTTATATGTTGACCTTGTGTTAACCTGTTGTGTCAATGGGCTTGACTTGATGGATTCATTGGCACAGATGGTGTTTGAACAGGAAGCAGGCTGCTGTAGTTGCTCTGTAAGATCCAACATTTCATTTAATTACACAGTGAATATATCCTGAATTGGTACATGAATCATGAAGAGAATCCTGAATGACTCTTGGTAAGTGGTAACATTAGCTTTTAATGGGAAAATGTTTAATAGAAACCAATTAGACCAATTTCACTTAGCAAGTTAAACAATATTTCTGATTATTTTAGTATGTTCCTAATTTCTTTCTAAACAATTTCTCAGGCAATGTGACATGCTCTGGTAATGGTTTAGCAGTGCTAGCTGTTTATGCTAAGGGGACATTGATTGTCTTGGGGCACTGAGGTGTGACTTTATTGCCACAATAATGGAAACAGAAGGTGAAAAAAAGGTTTATCTTTATGCTTTAAATGAATAGGCCCTATGCGAGCATCAGTGTGGCCTTTTCCATTAACACAGAATGTCCTAAAAGTCTGCATACAAAGTGGAAATCAACACTTTCTTTAGGCACTCTATTTTCTTAGTACAAAGATTTTTTATTTTTATTTTATGACTTCTACATTATCAAGTCAGTACAAAAACATTTTAGATTCCCAAACATTAGGTTTCTAGCACAAAATTAAATTGTACAGATAAATGTTTGTATGTCATTAAAGAAAGCAGCATATTAGGTATGAGACCACTTTTCAACAAAAAACACATTGAAGGCTGCTGGGTTTTGCTGCAAAAATAAGACGCAAGTGTGACCGTCAAAGACTCCAGAAGAACCGTGGCTGGTTCTGCAAGATGCTCAATAAACCAGCTTACCAGCTAATTCCCTTATAAAACTGCACTAATTGAACTGGAGAATGCTATAGTAATTTTTATGTCACACCAAATATTGACAGTTTCATTTACTACTGTTTACTGCTCTTTACTGTATTTTGAAGGCATCTTTGCTCTACAGCATTTCTTTGCATGTGCCTAAAACTTAAAACTGTGCCTAAAACTGTAAAAAAAAGTATTTGCCCTATCCTAATTTCTCCTGTTTTTGTGTAGATCTCATACTAAATTGTTTCAGAAATGAAAACAAAATCTAAAATAAAAAACAAAGGCAATCTGCGTAAACACACAATACAGTTTTTAAATGATAGTTATTTATTGAAGCAAAAAGTTATTCAATATCAACTGAGCCTGTGTGAAAATGTATTTGCCCCCATAGTTACTAATTCCCCAAATCTATGAAACTGCATTCAAAATGGGGTTCAGCTGGACTAGACGCAACCAGGCCTGATTACTGCAACCCCTGTTCAATCAAATCAACACTTAAATAGAACTTTTTCAACAGAATGAAGTGGGTTAAAAGGTCTTACCCAGTAACACACTATGACAAAACTGGAAGAAATTCCAGAAATGATGAGGAAGAAGGTGATTGAAATACTATTTCAAAGGTTCTGGGACTCCAAAGGACCACAGTGAGAGCCATTATCTCAAAAAAAAAAAACTCAGCACAGTAGTGAACCTTCCCAGAAGTGGACGACCTTCGAAAATTCCTCCAAGTGCACAGCGACGACTCATCAAGCAAATCACGAAAGAGCCAAAGACACCATCAAAGGAACTACAGGCTTTTCTTACATCAATAAAGGTCACTGTTCATGACTCCACTATTAGAAACACTGGGAAAAAATGGCATCCATGGAAGAGTGGCAAGGTGAAAACCACTGCTAACTCAGAAGAACATTAAGGCTCATCTGAATTTTACCAAACACACCTTGATGATCCTCAAACCTTTTGGGAGAATGTTCTGTGGATTGATGAGTCAAAAGTGGAACTGGTTGGAAGACAGGGGTCCTGTTACATCTGGCGTAAACCAAACATCAAATTCCACAAAAAGAACATTTTTGAACCGCGTTATCGAAGGGGTAGAGCTATTATTCCAACCACCATGGACACTTTCATAAGTAAGCTGTCTGATCTGTCCTAACTGCGCTGTGTACCTATAAATACGACTGAACTTGATATGGTGACTAGCAATATGGGCACTATGCTCTCTCCCTAGATAAGGTTGCCCCTATCAAATTAAAAAAGGTTAGAGAGAAACAACCTGCACTGTGGTACAACAGTCATACTCATGTACTCAAGAGAGCAACTCGTAATCTTGAGCACAAGTGGAAAAAGACTAATATAGAGGTTTTTCAAATTGCATGGAAGGACAGTCTAGCTATAGACAGGCTCTAAAAGTTGCTAGGGCAGAGGATCTACGTAAACTCATAGAACGTAACCAAAACAATCCTAGGTTTTAATTCAATTCAATATCTAGATTAACAAATAATAAGACGTCGCCCAAACTGAATATTCCAACACAGTTTAGTAGTAATGACTTCATGAATTTCTTCACTGAGAAAATTGAAAGCATCAGAAATATAATTAGAAATGTACAACTAACAGTAGCATCACAGGTTTTAGCCTTCAATATAGTCTCCCAAGTACAATTGCAGTCCTTTACCGCAATTGGACAGGAAAATTTACAAAGCTTATCACCACATCAATATCAACCACATGTATTCTAGATAACATACCCACTAATTTAATGAAAGAGTTGCTTCCTGTAGTAGGAGAGCCTCTTCTTAATATTATTAACTCCTCATTATCTCTAGGTCACGTCCTGAGAACATTCTGGCGGTTATTAAGCCTCTCATTAAGAAACCACAACTAGATACTAGAAAACTAGAAAATTACAGACCAATCTCAAACCTTCCATTTATGTCTAAAATATTAGAAAAAGTTTTTCAGTCAGGTTTCAGGCCCCATCACAGCACAGCACAGCACTTGTCAAAATGACAAATGACTTACTTCTAGTATCTGACCAAGGCTGCATTTCACTGTTTGTTCTACTTGATCTTAGTGCTGCATTCAACACCATAAATCATGACATATTCTTAGATAGATTACTCAGATAGATTACAACTACATTGGTATTCAGGGACAGGCATTAAAATGGTTAGGTCCTACCTGTCTAACCACTACCAATTTGTTTGTTCAAATTATGAACTTTCTAACGTAACAGCAGTAAAGTATGGTGTGCTGCAAGGATCGGTATTAGGCCCCCTGCTGTTTTCTTTATATATGCTGCCCCTTGGAATTATTTATTAGAGAACACAGGCTTAATTTCCACTGTTATGCTGATGATAATCAGCTATATATTTCTACAAGACCAGATGAAATTTCTCAATTTTCCATGTTAACAGAATGTGTTAAATACATTAAAGATGGGCTGACTGGTAATTTTATTTTACTAAATTCTGATAAAACAGAGATATTGCTAATAGGACCAGAAATCTGTACACAAAAGCTCTTAGAATGCACTCTGTATTTAGAAGGATGTACAGTTACTTCATCCACTACAGTTAAAGACCTGGATGTTATATTATACAGCAACCTGTCATTTGAAAATCATATTTCCCATGTAACAAAAACAGCCTTCCACCTTAGAAATATTGCCAAGCTACATAACATCTTATCAGTTTCTGATGCAGAAAAATAATTCATGTGTTCATGACCCCAAGGCTAGATTATATAATGCACTGCTAAGTGGTTGTCCTGCATCTTCAATAAATAATATACAGTTAGTCCAAAATGCAGCTGCTAGTGTTCTTACCAGATCATGAAAATATGAACACATTACCCCAATTTTATCATCTCTACACTAGTTACCCGTCAAGTTCCATATTGATTATAAAATATTGCTTCTCACCTATAAAGCCATAAATGGCCAAGCTCCTTTATATTTAAGAAATCTTCTATCACGTTACAATCCTTAATGCTCTTTAAGGTCGAAAAACTCAGGACTTTTGATAATAAAGAGGATATCAAAGTCTACCAAAGGAGGTAGGCCTAGAGCTTTTTCACATTTAGCTACTAAACTCTGGAATAGCCTTCCTGATAATGTTCGGGGTTCAGACACACTATCTGTTTAAATCTAGAATAAAAACACATTTCTTTAACCTAGCATTCACATAACACATCTCATAACCTTGTTATGCAGTCATCTCCGATAATACAATAACAAATGCACTTGGTCATCTCTGCCTGAAATTCAATGAACAGCAGCCACGCTAATCCTTCTCCATTTGTTTCCTGTTCGTGGTCATCAGTGAATGTAGGGTTATGGTTAGGGTTAGGGTTAATGCCAGCTCCAGCTCAGAACCATCTTCTATGAAGATTCCAGATGACTCCAACGCCTGTGAAGACTTTGGATGATACCAGTGCTCTACATGTGTTACTCCTGGGATAACAGTGGGCCTGAACTGTTCTGCTCTCCGGGTCGGCTTGGACCATCCTGGTGCCCTGCTTCTGGAGTTCTCATCACTTTGAGGCCATTCACTGTTGCTGAGGATGGCTCCATATGGACAGCCTAGGGACACTTGGAAGCCGAGGAGATGGCATTTGAGTTTTTCCTTGCCACCACCGCCTTCGCCTCTGGCTTGCTCATTAGGGACAAATTTATCAATTTAAAATTTAGATTGGAAATGTATATATTTCTGTAAAGTTGCTTTGTGACAATGTCAATTGTAAAAAGTGCTAAACAAATAAAACTGAAACTGAAACATCATACATACAGTCAAGCATGGTGGTGGAAGTGTTATGGTGTGGGGATGCTTTGCTGCTTCAGCGCCTGGGAAACTTTAAAAACAATAATTGAGGGAATCGTGAATTCTGCTTTCTACCAGAAAATCCTAAAGGAGAATGTCCGTACTTCAGTCCGTAAGCTGAAACTCAAGTGCAACTGGATTATGCAGAAAGGCAATGATCCAAAGCATAGGAGTAAATCCTAGTCCTAGAAGTAAGTGAAAGACTGATCTCCAGTTATCAGAAGTATCTGATTGCAGTTATTGCTGTTAAAGCTGGCACAACCAGATTTTAGGTTTAGGGTGACAATTAGTTTTTCACATGGGTGATAGGTGTTGGATCACTTTTTTTGCTTCAATAAAAAAAAGTAAATAAATAAAAACTATTGTGTTCACTCGGGTTGCCTTTTGTTTTATGTTGTATTTTGTTTGAAGATCTACAACTATTCAGTATGAGATATACACAAAAACAGAAGAAATCAGGATATAATATAAAAAAAAGCAAATACTTTTTTACAGCACTGTGTATATACAGGCATCACGCATACAGACATGGACGTCCACAAACATCCACTGATGACGGGACATAGTTGCATAGTCCCTTATGTTTGGAGACTATTGGGACACCCTGTAAAGCCATGCAACTGAATCTGATGATACCTTCATTAATCTTACATGTGTACTGAAAATGATGTATGTCCTTCTGTTATGTTCTTTTAAAAGTATCTTTTATCTTTTATTAGTATACAGTTTCCATTGCAGTGACCTCACTCACAAAGCACGTTTAAATCACGGTACTAGTTCAGTGTACCGGGGTGTTTGGCCTCATGGCTGCACTGAGAACTTGTTTTGATGGGCTGAAATAAAGTTTGCAGTCGATTCAGACAGCTTATTGTCGAGGCACAGCTCCTGACAGCAAAAAAGGATGAGAGAATTTAAGCTGTTTTTTTTAATTATTTTTTTTATGAAAGCTTGTCACATTTGCGGTGTGCTTTGATAGCAGTGCAATGACAAAGGAACAGTGCACATTTTCCATTTAAAAGTTTTTGCACTGGTCTACAGTATCTTTTAAGCCAATGATGAAAACAAGTTCTTAGTTGTCCTTTGCTTTATTAGTAATGCCCAACAGACAATTATATTTTGACAATTTCTGCATTAAGTAATGTTTATTTACTGCAGTGGTATGTAAATTTGATACTGATGCAGTAATGGAACATGATCAGCTAATTCACACATGTTTTATGTTAGGACCGCTGTGTGCAGTAAGAAATTAGAGCAAATGCATGTGCTCTAGGTTTATAGGTTGCAGTTTACTAAATTGAGTGCACAATATTAAAAATTTATCAGCCATAATATTAAATGGGAGTAGAGGACACTAGGGGGAGCCCTTCTTTTAAAATACTTGCCATCAGCATACCATACTGTCATGGAAATTCATGCTGATGGGTGACATTGATGAATAATTTATAAAGACAACAGTGCTTGTTGTTGGGATATATGAAAGGATTTCTTTGATAGTCTGCACTCAATCAGATTTAATTTAAGTTAAAAACATAGTGGATATGTTCACCATGGTGTTAGTCTTGGATTTTGGGCTCATTTGTGGAAAATCTCAAATAGGATAGAGCATTTATGGTGCATTTTCTGGATCTGTGTGAATTTTTGTCAAGCAGTTTGGCCAAGAGTAGTTCTTATACTACCGACAGACCTACCACCACCTAAGCTAGCTGTGTGTGAAGTGCAGGTTGAGTTTTACAGGAAAGGCCAAACAGTTCCTTTGTGGTTGCTCTCTGTGTGCCGGTCACGTCCCTCTAACGGAGAGTATCCCTTGCCAGGCCCATGCCATGTGAATGCAGATGACACACAAAACAGGTTGTGAAACAGTTCAGCCTCTGAAATTGTGAGCTGTACTATGTTCAATAATTCATATGACATGGCCTAAGGTGACTCATCACGTGGTACAGCGCGGCATACGTAAATTGAAAGGAAGTGAGTGCTGATGGAAACCACAGCAATTTCTCAGAAATCACAGAAAGATAAAAATCTAGTTTTAACCAATTAATACAATAGTATACTGATATAAATAAGCTATGTTGTCTTTCACATAGGCCAGACTTTCACAGCCTTGGCATCTATTTATTTTGAGCAGCAGCACACTTTCGAAAAATTGCAATACATATGTTTGTCAAACTTCCTGTTAATAAACCCCAAGCTAGCCTGGAGTATCCATGATTCATTATTTCCATATTAGGGATTTAAAGTCACATGGCTCCTGGTCTAGTTTGTGATTTTCTTTGATGCCTGGTCTATGGAACCAGAATGTGCCTGTGGCAACCTACTAGTTATTAGTCCACTTTCTCCATGTGTTAACCTCCAGCTCTCAACAGTGCTGTGTGCAGTGGTATCAGCTACTCCCACATTCTCACTGGATGAAGAGCTTTTTTACATTGAACATTGCTGGAAAATGGTAAGTGATGAAACATGCTCTTGTAAAATCTTACAGTATGTTCTTATCAATGGAAATGTTACTAATCAACATGAAATTGGATGAATGAACTCTTCTATAATTGCTCGATTAATGACACCTCTGATCATTCACTATCTTCAGAGGAAATACTGGTCCATCATCTGTAGATAAACACACTCAATCTCACTATGTTTCATGAATATATTTGTTTTCTACAGTCATGTGAAAAAGTAAGTACACCCCATGAATTATTTTTTATTATTTTTATTTATTTATTTATTTTTACATATTTGGACAAGCAAACATTTGATCCTCTTTGAAACAATGCCTATTAATAAAGGTGATAGATTCTATCAAATGACATAAAATTGACATTTTGTAGTAATTTTCACAATTTAAATGAACACAAAACAGATCAGGCATGTGGAAAAAGTAAGTACACCCCTACTTTTATCCATCCATCCATCCATCCATATTCTGTACCGCTTATCCTTACTGGGTCACAGGGAACCTGGAGTCTATCCCAGGGGGCATGGGGTACAAGACGCGGGACACCCTGGACGGGGTGCCAACCCATAGCAGGGCACAATCACACACAAACTTTCACACACTACGGACACTTTTGGACATGCCAATCAACCTACAATATATGTCTTTGGACTGGAGGAGGAAACCAGAGTACCCGGTGGAAACCCCCGAAGCACGGGAAAAACATGCAAACTCCGCACACACAGAGCCATGTCTTGAATCGAACCCTGGAGGTGTGAGGCAAACGTGCTAACCACTAAGCCACCGTGCCTCACCCCTACCTTCATCACATCTTCAAATCCATCAAATTAGAATCAGGTGTTGAAGATCGTGTGCCAGTGATTAGAACCTGCTTAGGGAGTGGTGGTGGAACCTGTCTTATTTATACCCCTCTCATATCTAGTGTCTGGTGTTCCCTTTGCTATTGAGATGTGTGGTGTCATCATGCCAAGATCTAAAGAGTTCTGTAAGGCCTTCAGAAAAAAAGATTGTGGATGCCTATGAGTCTGGAAAGGCATTTAGAAAGATCTCAAAATTATTTGAAATACATCATTCCACTGTAAGGAAAATCATCTACAAATGGTGTAGATTTCAAATGACTAGCAATTTGTCCAGGACTGGCCGTCCCAGCAAATTCAGCCCAAGAGCAGACTGTCTGATGCTAAAAACAAGTCTCCAAGAACCCCAAAATTTCATCATAGGATTTGCTAGTAAGTCTTGGAACTGTTCGTGTCAAAATGCATGCTTCTACAATCAGAAAGAGATTGCACAAATTTGACCTGCATGTGAGGGGTGCCAGAAAAAACCCTTTGCAAGAATACAGTTGGCTGATGGGCATATGTGCAAAGACCGGGCCTTTTGAAATAATGTGCTCTGGACAGACTTATCAAAGATAGAGTTGTTTGCCCACAGTAACAGCAGACATGTTTGGCGCAGACCAAAGACAGCTTTTCAGGAGAAGCACCTCATACCAACTGTGAATCACAGTGGTAGAAATGTTATGGTTTGGGATTGCTTGGCTACCTCAGAGACTGGACAGCTTGCATTCATTGATTCAACTATGAATTCTGCATCATATCAAAGAGTGCTTGAAGATAATGTGAGGTCATTTGTCCAAAAGCTGAAGTTGTACTGAAAGTGGACCTTTCAACAGGATAACGATCCTAAACATACTAGGAAATCCACAAAGGAATGGCTCAAAAAGAAGAAATGGAGGGTTATGGAATGGCCTAGTCAAAGCCCAGATTTCAATCCCATTGAAATGTTTGATTTGAAACGGGCAGTACATGCAAGAAAACCCTCAAACATCTTGCAACTGAAAGAATATTGCATGGAAGGGTGATCAAAAATTCCAAGTTATTTCTTTTAAGAGGGCAATACTAGTCTCTGAGGCCAAGGGAGTACTTAATTTTTTCACAGAAGAATGTCACATCTATTGATATTTCTGTTGAATATATACACACAATCGGCCAGGTGTGAATGGACTAAGGGCTTGGCGGGATACTAGACATAACCCTTTTGATGCATGTGATGCATCCGGTGTGAATTCTGATTTAAGCTGGAACACTTGTATAGTAGTGCAAGAGAGAAAGCGAGAGTTTTCTGAATTGACAGGTAAGTTGGTCGGGTGTTAATGGTCTATGTCATTTCTGTTTTTCTCTACACAGATCCTGGGAATCCACAGGGACTTGAGATTTAATTGTAAGCAAATATTTTGCTCATACCTGCCAAAAAGTGAGGAGAACCTCAGTTTTGGGTAATCAATCTGTTTTGAGTAAGTTGGGTAAAAAATAAATGGGTTAAAAGTCAAAAGTCTGGAAAGTGTATTGTATATTTCTTTTCTTTTCCTTTTTTTTAGTACAATTGACATTTTAACTCATATGTACACTTGTGAGCACTGTAATAATGTAGTATACACTTTGACACTGTGGGTGTTCATTTCTACTGGATAATGCACATTATCATTACCATCATCATCACCTTCAGCTCTTTCCATGTGTCACAGCCACTATGTGGCTCCATCCTGCTTCACATCACCAGAATTCTGAACATCTGCCCCTTGTTTGTCCATGTTCCTGTGTTTCTTTATTGTCTTTCTGAAGTCCTGCCATTGTTCCAGACCCAACCTGTTACTGTTATGTCTATCACTGCTGTTTTATGGCTTTTGTCTTATTATTAATCATTGCCCCATTTACTTAGTCACTTTAAAACCTAGTGTCAGCCTCCATTACAACAGTCAGTTCTGTTTCTAACATTTTTATTTTGATACATGTACTGAACAATTCAGTAGTGGATTATACATTTATCCACTGAAAACAAGGAAACAAATTAAAATGCTCTAAAAACCCATTTGAATATATAAGATTGCATCTTGACTCTTTAAAACCAGTGACTGCTTTCATATAATAATAATAATTATTATTATTATTATTATTATTAATAATAATAATAATTATTATTATTAATATTATTATTATGATTATTATTATTAGTAGTAGTAGTAGTAGTAGTAGTAGCAGCAGCAGCAGCAGTGGTAGCTCATTGGGCTACTGATCGGAAGGTCATGAGTTCAAGCTGCCACTGTTGGGCCCTTGAGCAAGGCCCTTAACCCTCAATTGCTCAGATGTATAAATGAGATAAATTTAAAGGCCTCTGCCAAATGACATAAATGTAACTGTAGTGGTAGTATAATAATAATAATAATAATAATAATAATAATATCATACATCATTAATTATTTTGCAATCCATGTGCCTTAAGGAAAAATCCACCATGAACAACTTGCATACTAGTCTTTCTAATTAACATAATAAACATCTTTAACAGCACCCAAGATTTTTTTTATAATGAAATTCCGAATTTACTTAATTTATCAACAAGTTCATCTATTTTCACTTCAGTTAATGGTTTCCTATGTTACCCACAACCTGCAGATAGAGGTGCCAATGGGATTTTGTCCTTGTTTTATCTCTACCTAAAGAGAGTGATGCAGCAGCACTTTAGTCCTTTAATCTGTTCATCTTTCTCACCTTCTCATCTGAACAGTCTGCTCAAACAGATCAGCTTCCAAATCTTCAACTTCCATGCTAATACCAATGTCTTTCACAATTGCAACTCACAGACCACTAACTCACAGACCACTAACTCACAGACCACTAACTCATAGACCACTAACTCACAGACCACTAA
>JANDJT010000092.1:13578451-13609656 GCA_024331685.1 Stegophilus panzeri | reverse complement strand
CACAGACCACTAACTCACAGACCACTAACTCACAGACCACTAACTCATAGACCACTAACTCACAGACCACTAACTCACAGACCACTAACTCACAGACCACTAACTCATAGACCACTAACTCACAGACCACTAACTCATAGACCACTAACTCACAGACCACTAACTCATAGACCACTAACTCATAGACCACTAACTCACAGACCACTAACTCACAGACCACTAAGTAGTGAGACAAATCTCTGCTGTATCTCCTTTTGTAAAGTTGTGTTGCATTCTGGAACTTTAAGCCCAGAGTTTGTTATCTTCACTTCTACATTTGAGTTTTCATTAATACATTGAACCCTGGAAACTGGAGCTAACAGCAGACCATGGCAGTTATCCTTCATCTTTGAGGGTTTTTTTATTTTATTATTTATCTTAATAAATGTTATTTTAACTGCACTAATTATGTGATGTCCATGCAAACAACAAACTGAGTTATTGACTCCCAAAGGAAGGAACCGAACTTCTCATAGGAATGACGAAAATACAGCCAACAAATTACCACCACAATTGCTAAATACATCACAAATAATAAAATTGAAACATATTCAATGTGTTTCGGGTGGACTTTTCCTTGTCATAATGCTTTGCTTTGAACTTATGGGAAAGCAGGGCAGCTCTTTGTTCCTCGAGCTTAAGCTTTCATTTGATATTACCATAATGCTTCAACACACACCCACACACACACACACACAAAACATTGTGGTTTTTTGTCGTATTTCAATAACATAATTGTTAGTATAATTCTTTTTGTGTCCCTGCCAAGAAAAGTGACCAAACTGGTGTGACAAACTGCTGTGTGTATGGGTGTGGTTTTTTTTCCCCCTCTCCTATTAGGTTAATTTAATTTTGACTGCTTCTGCTTTAGGCAATCAGTGACAGGTTTAGATGGAAAATACTTCATTTAAAAAATCCTCTTGTTGAAAGTTGTATAAACATATTTTAAAGCGCACGTATTATGCTTTTGAAACGTGCCTAATTTTGTTTTTAAGGTCTCATACAATAGATTTACATGCATCCAAGTTCAAAAAACACTTTAATGTGCTCATAATTTAAATTGCAGCATTACCTTTTTTTTTCCCCCCAGTGTCACAAACGACTTGTTAAATGATTCGCTCTAAAGGATTCATTCTAAACTCCTCCTTTCAGAGAGCATACTCTGCTCTGATTGGTCAGATGTCCCAGTCTGTTGTGATTGGTCTACCGCTGTCAGCATATTTCAAAAAGGAAACGCCCACTACCATAACGACTTTCAGCTCAGTCTGTTCTCGAGCAGCCGATGAAGACCAGAGGCGGGTTTTTTGTTACAAACCTCCGTAGGTTAGTACAGGAAGTAAGTCTGGAATTACTAACGAGTCGTTTCAGCTGTTCAGAATCGGTTCCTGCTTTTGGGAGTCAATAACAAAACAAATTTTTTTTTTAACTTTGCAGACATTCACAAACAGCTCTATAACACACTACATGAAAGGTAATATTTGAAAAACCATGATAGGCGTACTTTAAAAGATTTGACAGATAAGAACACCACACCCATGACTCACTCCATAACTGTTCACAATCCACTTTAGTTTTGAGAACTACAGGTCTACGTGAACAAATGTAGTGTAGTATGTAATAGGCCTGATCAAAATGTAAAATTCATATACTGTAGTACACTAAACATTGCTAGTTAAGTCGGCTAGCTAATACCAGGCAGAAATAAACACAATCTAGCACTATTATTTAGCATCACATGCTTTTTGAACAATGAACTTCTCATGTACAAACGCACTGGAAAGTAGTAAGCTGTTACATCGGTACAAAGCAAATAGTTGCAGGAATGAGGTCAGAGACATTAACTACTAGAGACACATCTGAGTGCTGTCTGTTGTCTCTGATGTAAAACTCAATCTGGTAATAAAATGCTAGAGGATTACCCAGGACCCTGTGCTTCCTAATTACATTCCCACACAAAATGTTAGGTACTGAGGGATTTTGCGAATGTAGGTTGCCACTTTGGCTTGCCAGCTGCCCTATTTATCCTGAACTTTGAGAGAATCTGTGTGAAGCGCTTTCAGGCCAAACATGATCATAACAATAATGTAATTAATAAAGTGATTCCTTAGTTAATGTCACTGTCTGGTATGCATTCTGTCACCTGACAAATTTTGTGGTTTTCTGTGGGAATGTGTGATGGGAATGGAGGAATGACTTTCAGCGCATCGGTGCTCTCTTGTCTCTCAGGGACATCTGACGAGAGGACAAACAGCAGAGCAGCAAGGCATTTGCTTGTAGAGCAGCTGTGTGTGTGTGTGTGTGTGTGTGTGTGTGTGTGTGTGTGTGTGTGTGTGTGTGTGTGTTTGTGTGTGTGTGTGTGCATTTGTGCAGGTCTATATGTTATTAGGAATATTACATTATATTTGTCAGTTCTGTGATTTTTATGATAATGAGCCATTAGGTTTTGACCAATTTGCCAATGATTACTTTTTTAAAATTAATTAAAGAGTGGTACGTTTTACTTTGTATCCATTTATAGTTACATTTTATAAGGTGGAATGCCTATGATACGAATTAGTTCTTGTCACTCTCATTAAAGCAGCTATAAACACCAGCCTTTCTCTTTTTTTAAGTTAATATGACAAAAAAATGTTACTGAGAAACTGAAAAAAAAAGTCCTGAATTCTTAATGACTGTTAAAAAATGCTGACACTGGAGACTCCTTCCCTAAAAGTTATATACAAACTACACCAATATCAGCAACTATATGTTTTCCTTTTTTAAATAACAACACATTTATTATTTTTATTATTATTATTATTATTATTATCATTATTATTATTATTTGAATCACAACACCTTCTGACCAATCAGAATCAACTTCACACAAAATCACACAGCAGTGTGGTATAAATAACATTAACTTCTAGTCAGATAGGATCTGATATTTCCAAATGTCGATATATTGTAATATATTGAAAAATCAGTGTAAAATATTTATGCGTATGAATGTTGAAATATGCACATTTTCCCAGTGTTTATTCATTTATTCATTTATTCATTTTCAGTCTGCTTTTCATGATGAGAATAATACATATGCTTTATACCACTTTTTGTGTTCCGGCCTTCTGTCAGCACAGAGCTCCACTTTTGTTATCATTGTTCAATAAATACAGTGCTTTGTGTTTCTTGTGCTGCTGTAAGACTTTATGTATGATTAAATTAAAATCATGCATAATTAGATGCAAAGGGCAGCACTGTTGCACAGTGGGTAGCGATGCCGCCTCAAAGTTCCAGGGTCTCTGGTTAGATCATGAGCTCGGGTTACTGTCTGTGTGGAGTTTCTGTACATGTTCTCCCTGTGTCGGTGTGGGTTTCCTCCAGGTTCTCTGGTTTCCTCCCACCTACCAAAAACATGCCAGTAGGTGGAATGCTGAAGATAAATTGCCCCTAGTTGTGAATGAGTGTGTGAATGTGTGTGCATGGTGTGCTGCGATGGACTGGTGATCTATCCAGAATGTTTTCCCACCTCACACCCACTATTCCCAGGACAGTCTTAGTGAAGATGAAGAATAATCATATGCACACTATACAATAATCTACCTACACCCAGAGCTTCATAGGCTCCAGCCCGATCTCCTGAATCCAGATCCCTATCCACTTCACTCCAGACATTATTATCTAATAACTGCTTGTGATTTTATCCAATCACTCCACCTCGTTGTGACACTGAAATATGAAACTGCTTGACACTATACTGTATATTATTTCATATTAAAAAATAATAATAATTTGTACATGGCAAAAAAAATCTATCTTGTAATATATTTTAACAGAAATACATTTTTAATATTGTTTATGTTATTGATGTACACAAAAGAGAAAGAAGGCCTAAATGAGATACTGGCCCAATAGAATTATATTATATTATAATATATGTGCTTTGCATAAGGGTGTGTGGCAGGAGGTTAGCTCTGTCTTTGCAGTACAGCTTTCAACTGGAGATAAACACACCCTGCTTCTTGGCAAGCTCAGTTGTGGATAAGCCTGGAGGAAACTGAAAGGTTTTAGCTGAGACATGGCACTGCCAGGACTTTGCAAAGTACAGACAAATAACCTCTTGTACATGATGCGCCTTGAGCACCTGTTTGGATGGGGTGTGCAAGCAATAAATAATATTGAGAGACAGAGAGAGAGAGAGAGCTGTGGGCATTATTTAAATGAATTTGGCAATGAAACACAGCTCAGTGTGAATTAATTCATTGCAATGCTCAGTGGGGTTGTCTAGCTGTGAGCTAGCAAAAATGAATATATACAAATCTGAAAAGAGCACATAAAGATCCCACAGTGCTTCTCTCTCACGTGCACCTTTACTCCTCTCTCTCTCACACACAGAGCCTGGCTCAGCACTCTGGGGCAGTATGAGGCCAGTAGGTCTGTTCATGCCCAGGATGCTCACTCTCTGTGGGTGTGTGCGAGTGTCCTGCTCCAGGTTCACAGTAGCAATAGAAAAATATAGAGATCAGTATGGTTCTATAAAACAGTGCAGGGGTGTCAAAGACATGGTATGTGGGCCTGAAATAGGTTCTAGTCTGGTCCACCAAATGATATTAGAATCTGTCCTCTAAATTAAAATTGTCTTGTGGACCATACATGAATTAAACTATTTAAGGAAAGAAAGAGAAAAAAAATCACTGTTAGTCCACTAGAAGGCAAAATAGAGCAATAAAATCAGGACCATATACTTTGCTATTGACAAAATGTGCTAATGATACCATCCATCTATTTTCCATACCACTTATCCTACACAGGTTCACAGGGGAGCCTGGAGCCTAACCCAAGGAACTCAGGGCACAAGGCGGGGGACACTCTGGACAGGGTGCCAACCAATCGCAGGGCACAATCGCACCCATTCACACATTACGGATAATTTGGAAATGCTAATCAGCCTACAATGTGTGTATTTGGACTGGGGAAGGAAAGCAGAGTACCCTGAGGAAACTCCCAAAGCACAGGGAGAACATGCAAACTCTACGCACACAAGGCGTGGGTGGGATTCAAACCCCCAACCCCAGAGGTGCAACCGTAAGCTGCTAACCACTAACCACTAAACCACCATTCCCCCTGTGCTAATGATAAATAGCACCATAAATAAGTCCATTTCAGTTCCGGGTCACATAAAAATCAGAATCAGAAATCACATTAATATACTGTACATGAAACCCCAGAGCTCAGGTGTACTATGCTAGTCATTATCCCTCTACCTCATCCCCCAAATCCTCCCTCTGCATGCATAGCCATGCTAAACCACACCCTCGCCTATTACATAGAAGTTTTGATTAAATCTCAAATTAAATTGTTTCAACTGACCCATCACTATTAGAAAAAGGGTTTATTATTTTACTGAGGGTTCTTAGCATCCAAAAAAAAAAAAAAAAGAGGTCTACTTGGAACCATTTCTCATTTCTACAGCTGTAGAGAACAAGGCTTTGAGAATGTTTACAGTCAGTTACAGAATTACTGACACTCTTAAAGAGAACATTTACATTACATATAATGTTAAATATATATGTCAGGTACGATTGTGCAGACACACTTTTGTAAGCCATATTGTGATGACGTTTAGAAATGTATTATGTCAAGCTGCACATAATTTAATTCACACAGCTTTTTCCTTCTCTGCATTTAATCTTCATCTACTTACAATTTACAATGAGCATGTCAGCAGAGAGCCAAAGCCATCACGCCACCTGCAGTGGCCACCAGACTATAATATGCTCCTCTTCCTCACGTGTCTGCTCTATTTACTGCGCCTCTACATCATCTGTCCCCCACTGAGAGCTGGGCTGAGCGTCTATGTTTCGGGCAGTTTCCATGCTCAGCTTTTTTGGAGAAAAGCTGATATGAGATGCCCTGCACGTGCTGTCCTTTTCATACCCACTATCTTGCATTTTCTTGCAGTTGTGTGCACAATTGAATGCCACATAAGCATTGTGTCAAAAGGATCTTGCAGAGCTTTAGGGAGATACAGCTGTTTCATGTTTATGTGTATAAAAGGCACACTAGAAATAGAACACAACAGCATTGATTGTGTACTCAGGCTGAACACCTGCTCCATTCATCCAGTTCTGATACCGGAGACACTAGACTTCCATTCTCTGCCTTTATTCCTTCCAGAGAAAAAATTAAAGCAGCTAATGTGTCTGTAGGGCTTCCCTAAAACACACAAGGCACTATTTTTCCCCCGCTGCATTCATTGATTTTATGTTTGACATGCCCACAGTCCCTGAGGTGCACCTTTCCTTGCTGTAGCTGTTTATGAGCTTGTGTGTGTGTGTGTGTGTGTGTGTGTGCGTGTGTGTGTGTGTGTGTGTGTGTGTGTGATTGTGTGTTTATGTGTGAGAAAAACAGTTTACCAAACTTAATGTATCTTCATCATGTGGTTTATGATCACATGAAACATATATGTGCAATATTTCAGAGCAATACTAGCAGAAGTAGTAACAGGCCTAATAGTATTTTCTCTTTTTGTTTGTAACAGTGAATGAATGAATGAATGAATCATTCACAATTCTTCACATTTGATAATCATTAATCATTGAAACACTATTATAACCCAATAGTACACATGTTGTGCTTTCTAAGGAAGGCCACTAAGTATGTTTTTATCAAATGTTCTGAGCCGTTTGCACAGTATTGTACATTACCCATAGGGAACATGAGAAGATTTAGCTGTGTAAAAACAGGAAACTGATTCTAAAACATCAAAAATACAGAAGTGGGAAATATTGTACAATGTACTCTATCCATAGAAGGTACTGAGCGTATTAAATATGTTAAAAACATCCTTTGAAAAGCCCCTACTACTGTGGAAGCTATGTTACACTTAGCTCTTAAATACAGTCAGTGCAAAACCACTAAAGTCAATAAATACACAGTGAAACTTTAGGATACACACACACACACACACACACACACACACACACACACACACACATAAATAGACCTGTTAGCTGTATAAGAAGAATCAGAAGAACTGAAGTGCAGGAAGAACCAGCAAGTTTGGACTGATATTGGTCAAACATCTCAGAAAAGAATTACAGTGGAGTGAAATCAGTGGAGTCTACACCTCTGAATGTATTAATCCTGATGAGAAAGGCCAATGCTAAACGTTTATCTGAAAGCCAGACCCAGCGTTTCAGCCACTGCTGGCTGATCCAGGCACAGGGCATGGGGAAAGAATTGTGATCTGTGATCTGTGTTTATGCAGAGGAACGTGGCAATTTTCCACTCAGGGAAGCAGATGGAATAACGTGTTCGCACAAAAGGAGCGACAGGACATGGCAAGAGGAGGAAACAAATGAAACAAGACATGCACACTTAGATACACACACTCACGCTGACTCACAGACTTGCTAGGCTTGTCTGCGTTTGACAGCAGACATCAATGCCTAAGGTGATGGACCATCGAACAGCTCTCAGCTGCTGCACTTTTCTTCTCATTCTCCCACCATTACAGTGTGTGAATCGAATAACCATAAGACATTTATATGGCATGAAAAGCTAGTTCTTTGATATCACATGACAACCACCAGTCTGTGAGGGTGAGGGCTAACACATGATCCCTTCAGGACACCTGAAGCAAGGAACCACATTTTTCACATCATAGGGTAGATGCTTGAGATTGGCTGATGTGACTCTGATTCAGTAATGGAAGACCACTCACAATCTCTCAACAAGCCTTCCAATGGACTGGCATCCTATTCAGGGTGTATTCCTGCCTTCAGTTGTTCTGGATCCACCGTGACCTTTAATGAGACAAAGCGGTTACTGAAGATGAATGAATGAATGAATGCCTTTATGAATCTCTCAAAAATCAAGAAATGTTTAGACCACTGAATCTCTCTGGAACGATTTTTTACTGAAAATGATGTGCACAGTCAGCCATTGTGGGTAAAAGGCATGAACTCAAGCCTTGTCCACCTTAAATGTGTTATCTTTCTGAGTGATAAGCCTAGCTCAATATCTTCTCTGCAAAAGACAGATGAGACTACACTCCCCACATAGCTCACCTCATGTCAGCACTGATATAAGCACACACATACATCTAGTGCCTCTGGTATTCTCTGCTCCTCAGCCATATAGATAATGTTTGTGTGTGTGTGTGTGTGTGTGTGTGTTTCTGGTCTCACTAACAGAATTCAAATCTATTAAGCTAATAAATAAGCAAGAATTTACTCTCCCGAGTTTACTGCATAAACTACGTAAAATTGTCAACACTGCCACACACACCAAATTACAGCAAAACATGCAAAGCCTCTCTGAAATACAACATCTAGCAGCAATTTTCCCAGAACGTGAGGCTTCATCATGCAAGAACATGAAGAAACACCACATGTGCTGGCTTTGCAATTAGAAGTGTGAGCCTGTACTCAGTTATTACTGGTGGTCATTGCTGTTCTCCGCTCCCAAATGTGCATTAGTAAAGCCTTAAAGACATGCTTGCCACTATGTTTTGCTTGTGAGTTCAGTAGCTCTGATGGCTATATCTATGTTTGGTGACATGCACCCACTAATCAGCTCTTGAAGGCTGTTCAGCGATTTTATAATGGCAGCCCTGCAAGACTGCTGGCTTTGTTAATGACTAACATTCAAGAATGACTCAGCTGTTTTTAGAAGCGTGTCAGGGACAACACAGCTGAGGCTATATGTATCTTATACCTTAAAAAATAATATAATGTCTTTTATTTTTACAGGAAAAAAAAAGAGTTTAATCTAACAGCCTAGGGGATCCTATGAGTTTGCCATCTTACAACAAAGGATTTCATTTTAGACAAGGCATTAAGTAGAACCTCATTTGATGGCAGAAACTGTTCACCATCCAAAGAGACAGAATTTAAAAAACAAAATTAGCTAATAATCTAATAATGTGTTGTATGTAGAGCATCACTGCGGTTTCCCTGGTAGCTCACACCACAGCCGGCTAAACCGTCTTATTCAGAGTGTCAAAACCAAAGGTGTACTTTCAGTTGGAGTAGCACAGTGAATTAAAGTGTAGTCTGACTGACTGGTTCTATATTCAGTCTACAGCTAGCACATGAGCTTCATAAAGTATCAAACATGATGGGATGTGCTGATATAGAAAAATAATCAGCAATGACGTCACCACACAGAAGATTTTTTCTCCCTAATTGGTCATTTGCAAATTCCTACCCACTAGCTTGCACTCCTCTACCTCACAACAGCTACCAACCTGGAAGGGTGAGGGTTACCACGTGCTTCCGCTGAGACATACATAGCCACTACCTCTTTTCAAGAGCTGCTCATGCTACATCACAGGGCAGCTGAACACACTCAGAGGAACGCACTAACTGCCCTCTTTCACATTCATGAGCTCACAGTTGACAAAGATTGCCTAGTGTCTGGATTTGAACTCCAAAATTGTTTCATTCATCTTATACACCAGGAATTTGTCAATACTAACAAAGTGTTATTCATTAAAGAATAAACAAAAACAAAAACAAAAACATGTATTTCTGTTTATATTTATCTATAATAGTATGGAAACAGGTTAGTTCCTGACATCAAGTACATTATAGCAGCTATAAATGGTCATTCATTCATTCATCAGCCTCTCTTTTGTTCTCTCTCTTGAAGTTAATAAGAAAAAATGCAGCTTATCATGTTTACAAGAAACTGAAAAGGTGTCCTCCCATTTAGGAAAACTATGATACTGGAGAGGTTTCCTCTAGTTAGTCCAGTTTCCTCCCCCAGTAAAAAGACATGTATTGTAGGCTGATTGGCATCTCTAAATTGTCCATAGTGTGCGAGTGTGTGTGTGTGTGTGTGTGTGTGTGTGTGTGTGCCCTGCTATGGGTTGGCACCCCGTCCAGGGTGTCCACCACCTTGTGCCCCAAGTCCCCTGGGATAGGCTCCAAGCTCCCTGCAACCCTGTGTAGGTAAAGTGGTATGGAAAATGGTTGGATGGATGATACTGGAAACTCCTCCTTTAAATGTTCAATACGTCTCCTTATAGAACAATCACCATATCCATCACTATACTTTTTCTTTAGTAAATAACAAATTATGTTTAATCTGTTTATGATTAGCTTCAGATTACAAGTCCCTGTGAATAAGCCGTGACTATAGACAAAAATTGCCTCTCGTTAGCAAAAAATCACAAAGCCCTCCTCCCTGTTTCAGAAAACCTAAAGTTACAGCTTTACCTCTGAATGTTGAAAAGCGCTGACACTGAGCACTCCTTCCAAAAATGTTAAATAAACATCTCCATGTAAAACATCACCATATCATTAATTAGACAAGTTTATTAAATCTGATCATGTGGCATGTTATTAATGGTTAATTAATTATTATCAAGCTAGTTATTATAGAAATGATAACATATTAAAACAAGCACAGCTGAACTGTTGTCAGGGCTGCTGTTATAGAAAATTAATCACCACCTTCTGACCAATCAGATTCAAGAATTCAACAGTTCTTTGGCATTAAAGGCCCAAGTATGGCTTGCTTTAGGTTCTTCAAGAGTTGCACCACAAAAACAACTAACTGATTAATTCGAAAACTCCATGCTAACAGAAAGAGATAAATGGATATGTATATATGGTTATAGCTCATTATCTAGGCTGAGTCATAGCAGGAGGTCAGGTCAGGGTTTGCAGCATGGGTGTGTGTGTGTAGGTGGGTGCTGCTGTGTAGTAGGTGGGATGAATACTGACTGTATTTCTGTTGCATGATACAATTTGTGATTTCATGCTGCCGATCTGCTCAAATGCAGACCCTAAAGAGATGTATGGGGGTAAGACATGATCAAATGTTTCTTTTCTATATGACAAATTTCATTAGTCACAAATGTATGATGCCATTGTTACGGTTAGATTTATAATATTCTATAAAACTTAGCAAAGTCCTGGAAATAGAAATCTTATGTCAGGTGCAGTTTAAAATATTTATAAGCAGGTTGTTGGTTATTTTACAAGCACACTAGCCTTCTCCACCCCCACTGTTGCAGAGATAAAGATCCGACTGGCAAGAGGATCGGAGCATGCTGCTCTTTGAGGAATCTTGCTACACTCCAATTCTACTCTGCATGTGGGAGTCAGGGTTAGACACTGCTACTGAGATAGAAAACACCCCCTGCACACACATAGAGAGAGTGAGAGAGATAGATAGATAGATAGATAGATAGATAGATAGATAGATAGATAGAGAGTGAGAGAGAGAGAGAGAGAGAGAGAGAGAGAGAGAGAGAGAGAAAGAGAGAACATTCCTTATATGAAATATCAGGGTTTTGTAAATATATATATATAAAAAAAAAAACTGATTTGTTGCAACCCTGAGCTGAAAAACAGTCATCCAAAAAAAGATTAGAAATGTCTTTTCATTTCATTGATAGATGGAAAGACTCTCAGCACAAAAAAGAAGAACTGTCGACTGCTTTCACATGTGCTATACAGTTTGCAGACCCCTGCTTCCAAGTCATCCTGTGTGTTTTCTACATGTTCAGAAGATACAGTCACATATCCTCCTCATGGGTTTACCTTTATGTACCTGCATATGTGATTTATGTGAGATCAAATCCCTAGAACAAAAGACAGGAAAGCAACATCAAACCATCAGTGCAACAGGACCTTTAGTTGCTGAGCTGTATATGAACCTCATAACTTCACAATAAAACCCAAGTCCTCTTTTTCTCAAAGGACTCAGTAATGTTAGTGCTCATCTGTGGTGTGCTCTGCTGGCAAGATTGCTTAAAAAAAGGTGCAGTACTGTCTTCCAAATCAGAGGCCATACGGCAAACATTTAACCTCTTTCTTCATTTTAATGCTCCTGTAGTCTATTCACTAATGCTAAACATCCATCGTCAGTAAGAAGAGGCGCAGATTGGTTGGTCTTAGTCCCATTTATTGGACAGCATGAATCAATAGTTGCTGAAAACCTACAGCAGTTATAGTATGCAGTGATTATTGGCTGCTTTATTACTTTCCTTAATAGAGCCAGTTACCAGCCAGTCAAGCACTATTCACTATTGACTCTTGTCTGTAGTATCTGTGCCTTAATTTGAAGGTTGGAGCACAGGGCAAGCTACTACTAGTGCACTTCTGTGTGTATTTAGTATGCAGGGTTGGTTGTGGACTGTCTCACAGCCCTCTGTGGATTACTAACACAGTGTTCTGACTTTCAACAATGAGAGGGAAAGTGGATTAATATATTAATAATTGAGCACTGGCACAAAGTAGGATGATTATCTGATTGTCTTTCATCTTTTTCCTTCCTAACAGTATGCTCACTACTAACAGTGTGTTCACTATATGGAATTTATACATTTGTGGAAAGGAAATGGGAAGGTGAACATATGACACATTCTGACTTTAAGTACAGTAATTAAAGTCATGACAACACTGTTGTTAGGCAACTGGGAAATATGTATGCTGAAGCAAGCTAACTAACTAAGACTAGCGATTACCTACATAGCTAGGACATAGCTAAGTCTCTAATACAAATAATGTAATGGGATATTGACAGAAGAACTGAGGCAAAGCTGCCTGGAATATTAACATTTTCCTCAGATGTGTTGCTAAATTACTAAGAAAAGACTCTTTGTAACTAAAAGGAGGTTGCTCATGTGAGCCACGACTGGCAAGAGAGAACCAGAGCTATAATCAAGCAGCTGTCTATATTGTGCTATGTCAAAAGATTCATTTCTTTGCTTTTAAATAAAAACAAATTTTAATCATGATTGTATTCCCATTTTTTACAAAATGTACCTGTAATCTGATTAATTTGTTTTTTGATGTAACTGTAACGGATTACAGTTACCAGTTTTTTGTATCCTGATTACATAATGCTGTTACATGTATTCTGTTACTGCCCAAGCTGGGCAATAATTAAGCTTTTGAAATGCTCACTTACCGTGTTTGCAGTTTGCCCCTTGTTATTCTGCTCATCCCTTCATTACCAGCTATTCGTACCATTCATTATAACAGGAACTGTACCTTATGTAAGACAAGTGATCTAGCTAGCTAGCACATAGCTGTTGAGTCTCTCATATTAGACGGGGCGGACTTGGCACTAAGCAAAGATAGCCAACCTTTTTTGGCCCCCAGAAGCCAACGGCCCCCTAAAAATCCAATTTATATATATATATATATATATATTCCTTATTAATGCCAAATAACGTATGCTGAAAATTTTAACATCGATGTAAAATGCTGAAATATGGGCCCTATTCATAAATTTTGCCTACGGCCCCCAAATCACTAAATCTGCCCCTGCATATGGAGCGTTTAAAAGCAGACTGAGTGTGGAGTTTAATTAAAAAAAAACAAAAAACATTAGGAATATCAACATTTCCCTCAGACTAATCCAGGCTCTTGTTATCTCAAAACTGGACTATTGCAACGCACTCTCGGGCCTCAAAGCCAGTTCCATCAAAACCCTTCATATGATTCAGAATGCAGCAACACGCCTTGTCTTCAACCAGCCCTAAAGAACCCACGTCACACCCCTCTTCAGCTCCCTCCACTGGCTTCCTGTAGCTGCCCGCATCAAATTCAAAGCTAATTCAAAGCTCATTCAAAGCTCATTCAAAGCAAATTCAAAACTCAAAGCGGTCTGGAATAGCACACCCCTACCTCAACACTCTCCTTGAGGATTATGTTACCTCGCGCAACCTGCGATCAGTTAATGACCAATACCTGGTAGTGCCTACAGCGAGGCATGAGGTCCCTTTCCAGAACCTTCAAACTGACTGTCCCTCAATGGTGGAATGAATTTCCAAGCTCAATCTGGACAGCAGAATCTGTAACTATCTTCAAAAAACGGCTAAAGACCCACCTCTTCCATGAACACTTAACTAACCCCTAACTTGTCTCCCCTGCTAGACTACAGTTATGCTGTAATGACACTTGGTATGGACAGCAAACATACTGGAATATATCAGCATTGCATTACAACAAAAGATATTGTTTATAAGAAAATTCCTATGGAAATCATGTGGAATCTTCTTGTAGACACTATAAATCTTTTTGTCTCAATTGTCTGCTGTTTGCTGCCTGTTTAGTCCTGAAAAATAAGTGAGTCTGTTATTCAGCCCATCCCCACATTCAGCACCAGTTATTCTTCACATGGATCACTTTATAAGAGCTATAAATAGCTGTTCCTTAAACAGCATCTTGTATTTATTTCTCTCTTTTGAAGTTAATACGACATAAAACGCAGCTTGAACTCGGAAAGGGCAAAGTCTTATATCCTGAAGACTTACTGACCATTACAAAGTGCTGGCACTGGAGACTCCTTCCAGAAAACTACACCATATCAATGTTTATACTTATTCTTTTGTTAAATTAATACATTTTAATCAGTTTGTTATGAGATGTTGGTTGTATGGAGCATCTGCCTTACAAGTCCCTGTGAAGCAGCTATAGAAACTATCATTTTAGTACGAGCACATAAATATATCATAACACTCACTCTGATGCTCTTGCAGTGCTTCATTATGACTGGCTTTCTCCTCCTTTTGCCCTTTCTTTATTCTTTTGTGATGTGTGCAGTTGTATTCCCAAAGCTCTTTGCTCAGACAGCATGAACGCTCATGCATGTAGGGCATTTGATAGAGGTTACTCTGGCATCATTCTGTGTGTGTTTGGTTGTTTGTGTGTATGGGATTAAACTGCTACGAAACAAGCACTTTAATCTGCCAATGGCAACTGAAAGAGCAAAGCATCATTACACACTACACAGAAAATACGTATATTCACTATTGTAATGAGTATGACCTCAATTCTCAATATGAGTTTGCTTCACAGGTAGCATATACAACGACAGAGTATGGATACTGTTACTGAGGGGTTTTTTTGGTGACTGACAGAAAACAAGAGTATTATGAGCATCCATTAATGCTGACATTATCAGTCATTATACAACTAATTATGGAGTGATTCAGTGACAGACTGTTGTTTTGGCGCATATGAGTAGACAATGTCTTATATATCTCATCAGAAGATCTGAATATGAATTGCTGTGTGAATAATACATTACAATATCATACAGTGTATAAATTTACACTTTATATTATAGTTTATACATTTCAAGTGTCCTGTATATTCCCTTGCACATGTATTGTGTATGTGCTTTCAGCATGCCAGAAGATGAACCTTATTTATTTTCCATGTTCAGACACCACACTCAGACATCATACAGCTTGTCCATAGGGTAAAGGGATCTTCTTTTCATTTGAGCATTTACTGTATGTATACATTAGGTGGATGGCACATTCTCTTTTTTTTGCATAATTTTAATAATATCTAAATCAAACCCCATTGCTTCAATAGTATTATGGTAATGGTTCAATCATAGTGCTTGGACCCCATACAGTACCACAGGTCTATTCTACCTTGTAACAGGTGAGCCAGAGTGAAAAGCAACAACAACAACAACACCAACAACAAACAAACAAACACATAGGGCAGGTGGGCTGGTCAGTCTTTCCTCCTGCCTCCTTTCCTTCCTTACTTTTTATTTCAAACTGCCTTTCAGTTGATCCCTCAAGGAAACTATTTCAGAATGATTGATGCTGGGTCTGACAGTGCTGCTTCTCAAAGCATTCTTTCATAACAGACACTCATATCTAAAACTCTTAACACTGATTTGGGTTCAGATTGGTAGGTTTCCTCTTAACTTTTCTCTTTCTGGGCTTCGGCAGAGATTTTTTGGATTAAAAAATATATATATATATTAGCACAGAAATTGCTAACTAACAAATTTTGCTTTCGCTAGCTAGCCAACATTCCAAGGTAGATAGACAGGAAATACAGTGGTGCCAAAAAAAGTATTTAGACACTTAAGCCACACTTACAAATGTATGAGTTTCACTGCATTAGAAAACAGCATGTCAAACCAAGTACCATTTATTTTAAAGAACGGTACCACAAGCACAATTTTCAAGCAAAAAAACATTTCCCGAAAAATGTATTATGTTTAAAAATATATATTTAAAAAATAGACATACTGTTCAAAATTAGACAAAGCAGCATTCGATAGTGGCTTCATTAGAGATTACAGTTACAGTGTTTTAGCATTTTGTTTCGCAGAATTTCTCAACATCTGGGGATGGAATCAACCATTTTCTGTAACAGTTGTGGTGAAAGATTAGACAAAACCTCATCCACACCAGAGCTTCAATAATCTGCTAATTTTGTCTCCATTGTATCCCATAGATGCTCTATAGGGTTTAGGTCAGGGGCTCTGGAAAGTCTTCTTTCAAAAGGCAGAGGTCTGAGTTGGATCATTATCCTGATAAAAAAATCCACTTCTAAATGAAGCTCACCAACACCACTGGAGGAAAATCAGCCCCAGTCACCTCAGTGCTTTATACTGTGAACAAGCGGTGGCTGTGGCTCAGGTGGTAGAGCGGGTTGTCCACTAATCGTAGGGTTGGTGGTTCGATTCCTGGCCCACATGATACCACATACTGAAGTGTCCTTGGGCAAGACACTGAACCCCAAGTTGCTCCTGATGGCAAGCTAGCACCTTGCATAGAAGCTTTGCTACCATTGGTGTGTGAATGGGTGAATGAGACACAGTGTAAAACACTTTGGATAAAAGCAAAGACCATTTACCATTGAGAGGAAATGTGAATCTGTACCATTTTTATACTGTAACATAAATAAATGGCCCAGGTATGTTTGTGTATGTATATTCTTTATGTAGATGCCTTAGCAAAGAGATATTTATTTACCTAGTGAGATGTGGCAGCCATATTCCCTTCTTTTATTATTAGACTCATAATGTTAGTATTTTCCATTGGTATTTTCCCATTACACACGTCACTGTGGTACACGTCAGAGCGTGGACTCTTTTGATACCTTGTTTCATCGACATTTAGTCGGACGAAGACGATTACGCTATAATTACACTGTTATTTTTCTTCTAAAGTACACAACCTGTGCAACTTTTCATCTGACGCTTTGTGAAAACGTCATTTCACTACAGCTCCCAGAATGCAGCGCGGCGCAGCCGCTACGCTGGTACAAGCGCTGTCGCTCTCACGCGCCCGTATACTTGGTTGCTCGGGCACTCTGAACAATGAGTGTCGGCAGAGCGCGAGGAGCCCGGAGAATGTGAGCGTGTGATTTAGCACCAATGTTCAGCGCCGTGCGATTCTCCTCGTGTGGTCTTTCAATGGGAGAAAAAGCGTAAACATGTGGATACCGACGGAACACGAGAAATTCGGAGTGGGTAAGTTTTGCGCGTGATTTGCGTGACAGAAGTGTAAAGTGCGCGTGAGCTCGAGCCGGAGCCGGAGAGGAGAGGAGCGAGTTTGGTGAATATGTGCAGCTATTTTATGTCTCTCACTGGAAAACAAGTCAAACGCACAGCTGGTGCGGTGTTTATCCCGGTTTGTTTTGTTTAATGCAGCACCTGGAGTGCAGTTTATTTTCCAAGAATGTTTGTGGCGATTCCTACACCTTCTCGAAGTGCTTGGAAGACGTTTGTTTGTTTATTTACGTGTGACAGACCGTGTGTATTGTATAGCAGTTGGCTATTGAATACCTCGTTCGTGTGGTCACGATGTTATGTTTCCGTTTAAAAGCACACACACTTAATTAATTTATTTGTTTATTTGTTTGTTTGTTTGTTTTATTTAAAAGAAGCACCGTTTTACAGCAGCTTTAAGTCGGCGTGAGTGAGCAGAGAGGAGAAAACCGAGCTGTTCACACAGTATTGTTTTAGCAGCATCCTGGAGCTGAGGTGCCTCAATCTGCACACTGAACCAAAATCAGTGGGAGAATACACACACACACACACACACACCCACCCACTCTTACTATCCTTATGAGGACCTTCCATTGACATTAATGCTGTGTCTGCACCTAACCCTTGTAACCAAAAGGAAACATTTTGGCTCTTTTTATGTTGTTTTCTGTGTAGGGACAGAGCAGATGTTCCTACAAGGTCAGCGCTGTTAGATATTCCTATACTTGCTGGGACATTTGGTTCCCACCAAGATATAAAAACATGCCCACACACATGCAACAAACATGGTTTCCAACCAGTTAGTTAGTGTGATGCTTCTGTGTCAAACGGTCGCATCTGTCTTTGTTTCATTCATTCACTCATTCATTCTTGGGGAGTTGCTCTTTTCTTTGCTCCCAGAAAGCTAAAGGTTCCAAACTGTACTTTTTCTTCTTGCTGGTGTTGTGCCATCTACATACACCACATACACCATCCCAGGTAAAACATACACAATACAGCTGAGGTCCCTTGAATAGTACCACCCCAGAGAAACAGAAGAGTACACATTGGCACCTTTATTTCTGAGAGTGTTTCCCCCCCCCCCGAGAGCTGATTTACTGACAGAAAAATCTTAACTCGAATTCTTTTGCTTTCTTTCCTCGCTCCTGTGAAATCTTTTTTTTTTTTTTTTAAAGCTTGATTGATTCTAGCCTGATGGAGAGTTAGATATTTTAACTCTGTTAGTCAGAGTAGGTTCTGTTTTATATAAGATTGCTTCCTTGATGTTATTTTTATGCTTGCGATAGTAATCATACATGTGCTAGAGGCTTATTAAATGGCATGATTAGTTTGAGTTGAGCCAGTTCAGGTTGTTCCCAGTTAACACCAGCTATGCATTGTTTTCACACACACCAAACCAATAGTGCCAGTTTCATGTTCCATGTGCTTTTGTAAAATTAGTTTGGGAAGATTTAAGGTAGGAGTTACACATTTCATGCTCTTAGAGCTCAGTTTTTAAATCGCAGCTCATCAATGCACCATGCATGGCCACATTGTTAATAACTGTTTGTTTGCTTTCAAACTTCAGGAGTCTAAAATCAGGAAATGGAAGTAGACACACAGTGACACTGAAAATGGAACATAAATATAAATTACTTCTGTCAAATTCGTTTGAATATTAACTGAACGTCAGTCGTCGACGATTAAATATTAATCCCAGCAGGCTCGTTAAAAAGAATGCATCTTTAGTGTATGTGCAATTACCACAGGCATGAAATTCAACACATTTACCTATACTGTGCAAATAAAAGAAGGACGTCACTTATAACAGATGTTTTTACACGAGTCAAACAAAACTCTGTTTAAATCACTGTGTCATGATTAGGTAGCGGTCCATCCGCAGAAAAATCTCTGCTCATTTTGTATCACTCCTGATCCAATATGCTGCTAATCTTTAGGTGAAGTGGCTGCTGCTGTTCAAACAGAAACTGTGCAGTTTTCCCTGCGCCACTGCGATCTTACAGAGGAGTTCGGTACAGTTTTCGCTGTTTGGTTTCATCTCAGTTAAATGGGCCTGGGTTCTTAAAGCGTGTTTGATCTTGGTTTCAGATTTCACCAAAGACAGCGATTTACATACCAGTGTTTAATTTGAGATTTTGAGATGTGTTTGATGTTCACGTGGGTGAGATGCGGAAGTGGGCCAACCGCCAGCTATTGAGAAAATATGAATAGACTGACTAAATTGGCACAAATATTAACCCTAGATTGGGTCAGTTTTTTTCTCTACCTCTACCTTATTGAATTCAGTTTCCATGGTTTCCATGGTCAGTTTGTCCACCTGTCTAGTTCAGGGGTTCTCAAAACTTCCCCAATACAGATTTTATTTATTTATTTATTTATTTATTAAAATTTTCCACCAGCATAACACATTAGGTTCCGTAGGTCATCGTTTACAGTCTTACTTGTTTTCAAGTTATTGAGATCTGGATTAAAGGCATCCAATTCAAGTGAGCAGTTAAATGAGGCTATATCGAATTCAATAATAGATATAACTGGGATTATGGTGGGATGTGATTTACAAAACTGTAACAAATAAGAAAAAAATGGATGGAACCTGTTTTGAGACCTGTTTTGAGAACCTGGTCTAGGTGAATTAGACTTGGCAAAGGTGAAGGAGTGTCATGCTGCGATTGGGCAGCTGGAAATACTCGTATGCTTCAGGGAAGTGTTTTAACGTTTTCCTTCTTCATCTTCACAAGACTGTATGAGCTGGGAATAGCTCAGAATAGACAGGACGTGAGACGTGACCTCAGCAAGACTGTGTCAGTAGCTAGAGGTGTTTGTCCACAGCTTTTATTGCTTGATTTCTAAGCGAAAAAAAATTGTCCCTCATTAGTTGCGATATTACAGTCAGCCAAGCATGTTATAGCTCATCATAATTTAGTGCCACAATTACTCCTTGGGACGCATCAGTGATTCTTATGTGTGTTTAGTTTCCGATAGCTCTTTAAGAATTCAAAAATTCAAATGAAGTTTAGTTTCTCTGGGTGGATTCAGTGTTGTGTGAAGCTATGCAAATGTTTCAAAACTGAAGGAAACTCTGGCAGGAAAAGGGTTTGAATAAAGAGGTCCTGAATATTCATGACAAACCGGAGATTTTAGGTAATTTTGTGCCCCCTCAGACTGCTGTCAATATCCATTCCCGCCTCCCGGGGAGGGGAGCGAGAGGGTTGGCAGCGTGTAATTTGTGCTCGTTGTATAAGCGGCCACCCTGCACGATGCCCTGTGGGATTAGCAGGTTGTTTGGCAGTGCTCTGGACCATTCCTTCATTACACATCACATGCTGTAATGACTGGAGTCCTGAGGTCAGAGGAGGTGGGCCCAAACAAACACCTCCCCGTATGTAATTGCCTCTTCATCTGCTGAGCTGAACCACATATTTAGAGGCGAAGCTGTTTCGGGAGTCGATAGCCTGATTCAGTCTGCTGCCTGGGGAGCTGCTTTCTCTTCTCATGTAGTCCTTTTGATATGAATAGCATCACACACACACACACACACACACACACACACACACACACACACACATGCAATACTGAACGTGTAGAACAAATAGTACTAGTTTCAGGTTGCATGTGTGTGATATTTGATAGGCAGGATTTAAGGAAGGAGCAACACATTCATGCTTTTGGAGCTTGTCAGTGCATTGTGCCATTCCCCCATGTTATTAATTGCCTCCCTGCTAAAATCAGGAAATGGAGATTTACACGTCATGATGTGTAAATCTGTGAATTTACAGATCGTAAAAATAACTTTGGAAGGCAAGTCATGTCAAGTTCTTTTGAGCGTTAGCAGACTGTCATTAGCCGACAATTAAGTATTAATCCCAGTGTTAAAGAAATACTTCTGCGTTTTTCAACCTAATGTCTATTTACTGTATCTTTAGTGTATGTGCCACTACATCAGGTCAGAATTTCAACACATTTACCTGTACTATAACTGGAAAAGGACTTACATGTTGGTTTGAGACATGCTTATAATAGAAATTTAAGCTTTTGTTGAATCCCATCACTAACTGTTTATTGTCTTTTGTTCCTTAATTTTTTTGAGCAGGATGATCAGTGTAAATTCTTATTATTTTGTTTAAAGATCTTATTTTTTTCATTTAGTACTGCCCTTCAGAAACTAAATAAGGTATTTACATGTCTCCCAGAAGACAAAATAATAACAATTTACACAGATCATCCTGTTCAAAAGTTTACCTACCCCTGGCTCTTAATTTATCATGTTACTTTCTTGCGTATTAGTGAATGTTTGCACCTTTTGTAATAGTCGTGTACGAGTCCCTCGGTTGTCCTCAGTGTGAAAAGATGGATCTCAACATCATATAGCCGCTGTTGGAAAGGGGTCAAATATGCAGAAGATGCTGGAAAAGTAAAGAATGTGCAGGACCTGGAGGATTTTTCTGAAGAACAGTGGACAGTTTAACTGCTCAGGACAAACAAGGGACTCATGAACAACTCTCACAAAACATGAACACAGTCGTGGATCATCCAGGTAACAACACACAGTACTAAGAATCAAGGGTAGGTAAACTGTTGAACGGGATCATTTTTTTAAATTTTTTTTTTTTTATAAATTCAGCTATTATCTTATCTTGTGGATTATATGTAAACATCTGTTATGTGAAATAGCTTATTCAGGACAGTGCCAAATAAAAAACAACATGGGATTTTTATGATCCCTCTTATTTTCTTAACAGTATTTAGATTTTGTAGATTCTACAAGGGGTATGCAAACTTTTGGGTACAACTGTAAGTAGGTTGTCACTGCTTCAACATGGAAAAAATATACTGCTGTAAACTGACAAGGATACAAAGGAAACATACCCAATTATATCTAACATCTACGCAAAATGCTGTTTTGTTAGACCCCCATGTGCTGTTTTTTTTTGTTTGAAGAACATCAATTACATGCAGCCACATGTTGTAGAGAAAGAAGTTGTTGTGGTAGCTGTGTTTTCTATTGCTGCTGTCCCTGTGTGTGGCTGGGCAGAGGGTGATAATCTGTCACCCACAGCTCAGTGTGACCACGGTGACTAAAGCGGGATCACAGTGACAAATCAGGCTCACAGACTAGTGCTTGTATTTAATCAGAACTAACAGAACGGCTGACTCACTCTGAACACAGCAGGGAAGTGCTTTATGTCATTTCCCTGCAGACATGAAACCATTTTATTGTCCCTGAATTTTCTTTATAAATCCTAATCTGGCTGCAGTGACCTGACCCTGTGACCTCTTGTGACCTTAAAAGATCAATGATCGTGTGTAATTAGGTGCAGTGCAGTTTTTTTGTGACTGTCGTGTTAATATACAGATTCTGGTCTGAAAAATACTAAGCTCAGAGACTATAAATACAGCTTTTTGAAAATGTCCTCAAAGGCAGAGACATTTAAAAATGTTTTATGCCATCTTTGTGAGGATGGAAAGATAACATATATTTTTTTGAAAATGCTGATGTTACAGCATCAACCAGCAATGTAAGAGTAATTCAGTGCAGGCTTTGCTTTTCAGTGTTGTATGTTTTCTCCATGTCAGTAATGAAACACAATAGTGTTTCACTTTTTTTTTTTTTTTTTTGGGGGGGGCGGTTGTCAACTTTTTGGGGCAACTTTTTGGCCATAAGTTGGGACCCGTGTCTGTGGAGGAGGAGATCCTGGCATTTGAGGAATGTGGTTAGCTGTGGCTTCCCCAGGTCCAACACAGTGTTTTGGCTCCAACTTCATATAGATGGGCAGTTGGAAGGGCCTGATCCAACCAAGTGGCTAATCATGTCATGCCCTGGGTAGATACTGGTAATTAAATCAGCTGTATGTTTCATTTCCCTGTAGACGGTGGCTTAGGGTCAGTCGTTCAAGTTGAACCCTCTGTTTTTCTTGCAAGAGTATACCATCTTGCACTAGGCCATAGCCCTCCACAGTCGGAGCCCCTCTACTAAGAGTAGAGGCTGGGTACTGATCCTACTGACATGATGGATAACTATCATTCGGTGGAACTTTCGAGGTATTAAGGCAGAATTTGAAGCGCTTCACTGAGTAGCCGTGATACTCAACCCTCTTGCTTTTTGCCTCCAAGAAACACACTTAACACCAGACAGTCCTATGTCTCTGAAAAAGTTTAAGACTCAAACATAAATCGTTCCTCTGCTGGAGCAACCATCTATGTTCGACATGATATAGGTCACAGCCAGATCACAATAGACAGGGGTAAAGGTATCGCAATCCACCAATCGAAGAAGACTTTGAGAGCAGAAATAAAGAGGCCATACCACAAGATGCAAACCACGAATCGGCGGTAAGAGTCGGAAAGCCAGATTGAAATTCACAAAGAAATACAGAGATGAACCACAAAAGTTCTGGAACCAAAATTAACCTCTACCAAAGTGATGAAAAGGCCAAAGTGTGGCGAAAGAAAGGATCTGCTCATGATCCAAAACATTCAAGCTCATCTGTGAAACATGGTGGAGGTAGTGTCATGGATTGGGCTTGTATGGCTGCTTCTGGAACAGACTCAGTAATCTTTATTGATGATGTAACTCATGATGATAGCAGCGGAATGAATTCAAACGTCTACAGAAACAACCTGTCTGCCAAGTTACAGAGAAATTCAACCAGATTAATCAGGAGGAACTTTATCATGCAGCAAGACACTGATCCAAAACACACTGCCAACTCAACAACGGACTTTGTCAGGAGGGAAAGAGTGGAAGCTTTTACACAGGCCAAGTCAGTCACCAGACCTAGACCCAATTGAGCAGCATTTCACCTCCTGAAGAGGAGACTGAAGGGAGAAACCCCTCTAAACAAACAACAACTGAAAGAAGCTGCAGTAAAAGCCTGGGAAAGCAACACAAAAGAAGAAACCAATGATTTGGTGATGCCACTGAGTCGCAGGCTTGATGCAGTTATTGCAAGCAAGGGATATATATAGCAAGACTTATCTGTTCTTATACTTTTGCTCTCCTAAAATTAGGTGTTATGATACAAAAGGCTCTCCAGTATTTGTAAAGTAGTTTAACACATCTAGATGTAAATACCAGGAAATAAAAGCTGAAATCCTAAACTTTTGTCTCATACACATCTTTTGATCTCAAACACAAATGTCTTTGGTGTAGAGCAGAAACAACTGAATTGGCCTTGTTGTTCCAATAGTTTTGGAGGGGACTGTATATAGTTTTGTAAATTGTACATCTTGTATTGTTACCTCACTGACCGGCATTAAAAATCAATAAACAAACTATATATATAGCATGAGGCTAATAAGGATAAATGTTTGCCATCTATTAAAAACCTAATTTCACCAAGAATAAAATTATTGCAAATAAAATATGAATTGTAATATTTTGCAGTTGGATTGTAAAAAAATTGCTCACTGAATAATAATAATAATAATAATAATAATAATAATAATAATAATAATAAAAAAATTAGGTTTATTTAGCTGGTTGGGTGATGAAATAATTTTTAGAGTGTCTGGTGCATTAAATTCAATTATTTATATATTCATATATATTCTGTTTGGTTACATAGATTGGTGGCCTCTCTGTGTCAATATATCCAATATATCTGTTTGTTGTAGCATTTTGTTTAGCATCTGAAGGTTGCACTCAGTGTAACTGGGGAGTTTTATTTCAATTGAAAGTTTTATACATTTGAAGAAACACAGGCTTGTAATGTAAAAGTCAAACAAAAGGCTAATTTCTGTTGAAATTCTAAAATGCTGTAGAACTAAAAATTAGTTGTTGCATGATCTCAATATTGAGCCAAAAAATTGTGCAATGAGTGATGGAACAAAGAGAGCCATCATACAGCCCTAAGTGTTAAATTATCATTACTAAAAAAGGAAACAAAAATATTATTTTTTATTTTTTCTCGCTACCATACGGGGGGTAGTGTTCAGGTTGTGTTTGCTCCCCCCCTTCTTCGCATCTGTCCTTCCACTTCTGAGTCCTTTGAGTCTGAGAAGGGGTGAGGGGGGAGGAGAATACATTCTGTCCTGTCTTTTCCTTCCTCTTATTCTTTCCCCATTCTTTGTCTTCTTTCCTTTGGCATTCTTTGAGCAGTGTTTCTGCTTTTCTGCCTCCGGTCTAAGCTTGTGCAATGTAAGTTTAATCATCCCTACGTGATATTACACTGCCATGATATCCAGTGATGTTTACTCTGATTTTACTCTATTACCAAATCTGCCTACCTTTATGCATTTTGTGTCGGTGTGATGCAGTTTAACATGAGTATGCTAGTATGAGTTATCATTCAAAATATGCTAAACAAGCAGTCTTTTTCCTTCCCTTTATCTCTCATGGGAGATGAGACACTCGGCATATGAATGTGTAAAGATTTGCGCATGAGTTTTTGAACTGACACCGCCTGGAAGCCCCACCCCCTTCCCCCCATCTCACAGGATCTCGACTAGATTTCTGCGGCTCCCTTGCTTTCGGTCAGGGTAAAAGGAAACTGGTTTGAGTTCATTAATGTGAAATACAATGCGTCAGTGTATGTTGGACTCGGCTAAAATTAGACAAATATTCACTTAACATCAGTTAATTATATTAATTATGGACCATTTTCACCCCAGAATTCTCAACAATGCCTCTTTAGGTTTTCAGCCTTAAGAGAAACGAGGGTGAAAATTTTGACCTATCGGCCTGCAATGAACTGCCATTTGTTTCACTACAAACGATGTTAATGGTGATAATTTAAATGCTCAAAGAGCACTTTGAGCTGCAGATCAACAGTGTAAAATGTCATTTGGACATTAGACATCCAGTTTGTAAAAGCATTGTATCAACAATGTACTTTTATTTATTTATTTTTTATAAAGGTTTACTGCTCATTACTGCAGAATTACCTAGAAATCCACCATTCATATTTATTTATTTATTTATTTATTTATTTATTTTTGTGATTGCTGCTGCCAGCAAGCAACACCCTTCCATACGTTCCTTAAACCTGAAGTGGTGGAAATGCGTTGTGTCCTTGTCTTTTTTAGGCTACTGAATTTTCAATATCATGACTTTATCATGAGTTTTTAAACTGGTAAATCATGAGCATGGAAAAATCAGCATTGCACAAACCTACTCCTGTTTCTTTTCTCATACATTTTTTTTTTAGTCTCCTTTCCAATTTCCCCAGCGCCCTCCAGTCTTCCTCCTCTATAATATCAGGTCTGTACGTTGTCTTCCTTCACCCAAACCGAAACTGTGTATGATGATGATAACGCCAGACGTCCCAGATCTGCTACCACAAGCAGCATGTAGGTGCCCTAAAGATGAAAGTATATATCCAAACGTGAACAACTGAGATCTTTGCACATTATGGTTTTATTTTCTGACAGAAGTTATAATTATCCTAATATCAAGCTGCTTGTTTTTACATAACATGCAGCGTTGTGGGCAGAAATCTTGCTGTTCTGCAGCCCTGCCATAAACATAGACTTCAAGGGGCTTGTTATGTTGACTTGTCATGTTTCTGGTTGACGTCTGTGATAAAGAACACTGAGCATTCTGGCTAAACTGCGTATAATCACAGGCCCCACATTAAGAGCTTCTGCCTGTGTGAGGTGCACAGTCACAGTGTTTCACTCGTTCAGGAGCAGTGAGGATGGGCATGCGTCCAACACGTGAGAGATTGAAGTGTAGACAGGAAGTCTTTTATAGACTTTGTCTGAATTTTTCTCCAGACACACACACACACACACACATCTCCTTAGATGTCCTTAGTTCCCCTCATCGTTTCGTTTGATGGCAGCGAACTCAGAGAAGCTTACCTGCCAGGTGTGGAATTTCACATTCACTCAACCTCGCTTGGCTGCTGCTGTCAAGTTCACTTCACTGAAACTACAACCCCAATTCCAAAAACGTTGGGACGCTGTGTAAAATGTAACTAAAAACAGAATGCAATGATTTGCAAATCTCATAAACCCATATTCACAATAGAACATAGAAAACATCAAAAACTGAGTAAATGTACAATTTAAAAAAAAAAAAAAAAAAAAAGGTACTTTTGAATTTGATGGCCACAACACGTCAAAAAAAGTTGGGACAGAGGCAACAAAAGGCTGGAAAAGTAAGTGTTACTAAAAAGAAACAGCTGGAGGAACATTTTGCAACTAATTAGGTTAATTGGCAACAGGTCAGTAACATGACTGGGTATAAAGAGAGTATCTTAGAGAGGCAGAGTCTCTCACAAGTAAAGATGGGATGGAATCTGAATGGAAGCATATGTTGCTCTAAAACCTGTATATACCAATATTCAGCATTAATGGTGCCTTTGCAGATGTGCAGGCTGCCCATCTTGGTCACTTTGTTCACTTTTAAATTTAGTAACTTGTAAAGAATTAAACATTTAACACAATGGAGCGGTTTCCTATGTAGTTAGTTTTTAGGAAACACTGGGCAAAGTTTTGTTAACTGTAAAAAAAAAAATTGCTTATTTTGCAAATTATTTATAATACATATGTATAACAACAAAAATGGCAATGTCTTTAGTTAAAGAGTTCTATTTTGTTAGATAGTCTAGCAGCCGTAAAGACAGAACTTTTGTTTAGAGGTGTGCATCGGGAGTCACAGGAGTGGGTGATTTTTACTCTCATGCAGGTAGGACTTGAGCATCAGATATGAAGCTCATGGAACTAAGAAAAGACACTTTCATTCACAAAGAAGCATCTTCAGGATATGCTTTCTATTTGCCAGGGACAATGGTTTAAATTATTAATCTGTTGTATTGTGGGCGAAAGGGATTATTGTGAGTGAATGGGATTGGTCAAACTTTCTATAGGAGTGGGTGCAATTGGTTAAAATTTCTGCTGGTCTCGGTGGGATTACTCAAACTTTCAGCGAGACTGGGTGGGATTGGTCAAGCTTTCTGAGAGTGGGTGGGATTGGTCAAGCTTTCTGAGAGTGGGTGGGATTGGTCAAGCTTTCTGAGAGTGGGTGGGATTGGTCAAGCTTTCTGAGAGATTGGGTGATATTGGTTGAACTTTCTGCTAGGAGTGGGTGAGGTTGGTTAAAATTTTTGCAGGACTGGGTGGGATTGGTCAAAGTTTCAGTGTGGGATTGGTCAGATATTTTGCGGGAGTCTCAGGATTAGTTTAAGTTTCTGCGGGAGTGGTTGGGATTGGTCAAACTTTCTGCAGCAGGGGAATGGGAGTGGAACTAAAAACAACCCCCCTAGCTCAGGTCAAGCAGGTCACTACTTTAGTTTATAAAATAATAAATATATATTTTAACCATAATGTAAATGACTTACATATATGACTCAACATGCACAGTCATCATTGCATATTCACACTGGGATATTTTTTTTTTTGCCCTGCCAACAAATGGTTTTGCAGAATCCCAAAGGACTTCTTGTTCACTAATTACATGCTCTACCAAAGGCACACTCTATGTAGTGCTCTACCATTTTGAGATTCAGCCACAGTAATAAATGGAGCTGAAAAACAGCTTAATGTTACATGGTATTACTTTCAGTAATGGTATCAGTCTTTTTATATTTACTCAATATAGATCACAAATTAAATCCCCATTTAAAACTACTTTTACAAGTACAATTTAATAATTTTTTTTTTTTTAAACAGTGGCACTGTGACATTTTTTACATAAGCCTTGAGACTGAGATGGTAATTTTGTTAAGTCTACCCCATGAGAGAGATTGAAGCATGAAGCAGTTTCGGCATCATATTTACTCCCATCCTTCATGATAAAATGAGGTTATCCAGCAGCCCTGGTATTGGGTTGTTTAATTACAATACTCTGGCTTTTTTTTTTTATTTTTAAATACTACTTCCTGCATTACACTAATGCTGGGTGCTTTGATTTGGGGCTCTGATTGGAGCTTTTCATCACATTACAGTACACTAGAGTAGCAGATTTAGTTTCCTGGAACAGGTTTGTCCTGTGCTGCTACTTATCACAGAAATTTGTCATATAGCAGTGATTCATGCCAGGGCAAATGGAGGCATGTGTGTCAATCTGGTTTGCATTTGTCTTTATTTCTATGTTGTCTGACAACAACCTTTTCGCCAGACCCTGTTTCTTTTTTCCACCTTTTCCCTTTTCTTTGGCTTCCCCAGGGTACATGCTGGCCCTTAAATGAAGTGCCACTCAGCATCAGGAGCTGTAATGTATCTATTTAGTGTGGATGAACGGCTGTGTAAGTCTGTTCTGTCCCCACAGGGATGTCTCTGGTACGGTGAGTTATTTCAGCCCATTCTCTCCTCACCACGCCCGACGCCTAATGTAGTGCAAACTGCAGAATAACAACACAGCCACTTGTATTGTGTGCTGAGTTCTGATGATAAAAATAGCACTGACCCAAATCTACTTTACTCACCATTCTTTGGAAGAATTGACACATTTCAGGCCAGGGCAATAACATTGGCAATGAGCTGTCTGCTTCCTGCTGTACTTAGTTTGGAACAAGTTTGCATCCTCAAGGTCGTCTGAGGATAAAAATAGAGAAACATGAGGTGTTGAAACATCTTGCTTTGATGGGAAACCAGTGCAGTGTATTGGATTTCAAAACATAATTCGGCTCCATCATCACACTTCTCCTATTGAAATCCCTAGGGGTACCCTAGAGTATCAATTTCAGTGCAATATTAATATTGGTTGAAACCTGATACTGATCTTAATGTCCTCTTAGGGTGCTTCCACATATGTAGTGGTTAGTTTTTTGAAAGAAACCCTGATCTCTTGTCGTTGTTCATTAACACTGATAGGATTACATAGCAGTCTCACTTGGGGTACCGGAATAATCAGGTTCCAAGCGTACTTTAGCATGGCTTGATTCCAAAGAAAGTGAAAGTAATTTGACTTTGATTTGAGCCAACTGCAGGAATTGAACCAAATAAACTGTGTATTATGGGTTGCAAGCAGCATTTTTCTATAGAAGTGGGCTACTAAATTGAGCCATAACTGAGCAAAATAGGCCAAAGGGCAGAGCTGTAGAACTTCAGAAATGCCATGTGTTCTGTATGCAATACACAATGTTTTACATTAGTTGTTTATCTCAGAGTCCGTATTCTCCATGCTCGGGTGAAAGAAGCCGTCGATGTAACAGCGCCTTAGTAACCTGGACGACTCTCTGCAAAGTTCCTGCTGCGAATTTATGCAAAACATCAAGGGAGCAAGGGGAGCCAGCTTTAATTTGTCTCCAAAACAAGCTCTGTTATGTCAATCAAAACCACACACATTCCCAGGATCAAATATAATGTAGCCAGCATTAAATTCCACCCAGTACTGAGCCACCATTTCAGGACACTACCAGCCCCAATACTGCTACACTGTGTTGGATCAGTGCATCCATAGATACCCCTTTTTCTAATAATAGCTCTACTCAACTTTTAGAGGGCATATTCATTAAGCATAAAAGGTTGGATGCTGTTTAGAACATGACTGATTGCTGTATGTAAAGGCAGTTGTGTGTTTTTGAGGTCAGCACAGACAAGGCAGTACGATCAGCCTGTCTGTGTAGCCTGGTTAGCATAGTGAGTGGCAAGGCTAAAAATACTGAAGTGCAAATAGGACACACTGCATCACACACATGTGTCCTCAACAACGACACGGTCTTCAAATAGTACCAAGTGGCACTAATAAAAGAAGTAACATTATTCAAAACATCCTAAATAATTTGGGACTTACCAGTCTTTCATGGCATATCTGTTGTTCAGTTCTCAGTATAACTCGAACAGTGCCCCTGAGAGAAAACAGGATTATATTGGGGAAAGAGGACCATGAGTTTTCATATGTCTATTCTAGGGATGTCACGATACCAAAAATCTAGTAGTCGGTACCGATACCACCAAAAGTACACGATACCCGAATACCAAAGTCGGAGGACATCCTCCTCTGGGAGGGAGGGAGGGAGAGAGAGAGA
>JANDJT010000092.1:13560202-13573234 GCA_024331685.1 Stegophilus panzeri | reverse complement strand
TTGAAACCCTTCCAAACAACTTGTGGTGATGTAGGTGACTTCGGATTGTAGTTTTGGAGACTTTCTGATCCCAAGACGCAACTAACTGCTGCAATTCTCCAGCTGTGAACCTTGGAGATTTTTAGACCACTCGAACCATCCTCTTCACAGTGCGTTGGGACCATATAAACACACGTCCAATTCCAGGTTGATTCATAACATTTCCAGTTGATTGGAGCTTCTTAATTATTGCCCAAATTGTGGAAATGGGCATTTTCAATGCTTGTGCTATTTCCTTATAGACACTTCCCATTTTGTGAAGCTCAATAACCTTTTGCTGCACATCAGTCATTCATAACAATGGGTAAGACCAAGGAATATAGATAAGGGAATTTTCCCTAAGTGTTACCTCATATTTATACCCATGTGAAACAGGAGGTCACGAATAATTTCTTGTCACCCAGGTGTACTAAAAATGTAAAATATCAATGGGAATATATTTTTCTCATATGAATTCATAGGGGTGCCAAAGATTGTTGCACACCTATATTTACCAAATATATATATTTTTTGATAAGCTTGTGTTTCCATGAGAGCAGAGTATTTTTTTGATTTATATATATATATATATATATAATATATACACACACACACACCTTTTGTAACACGTCAGTAAGTCAGACAGTCAAACACTTTTGTAAGTCAGACAGTTAATTAGCACATTTGCATGGTGAGAAAGCACAGAAATTATGTTTATAAGTCATACACAGTGTGAATTAAAAAGCACAGCTGAGTGGTTTTGGCTTGCTGTGTTGCTTCTGGTGTAAAGCGAGTTTTATTGACGGCACAGCTGAGTTTATGACTTCACTGTGTGTTATTAGCATCTCTAAGCCAAGAAAACAGTAAGCCATTATTGGCCCATTTGTGCTCCAGCGCCTATGCTTCTCTTCGACAGGCTGACTGCTTACTGACAAAATGCTGGTTGTTTGTCCAGAAGCAAAGGAGCATCAAATTGCCATAGCAGGAATTATTGAAGTGTTTCAAGTTCTCACTGTCACACTCCCTGCAGTATGATGCTGTCTAATCATCACTTGAGACAGCTCTTCCAGGGCATCTCACAGCTTGCACACTTCCAAGCTGTACCCTCATTGCCTTTGTCCCCGTGTGCCACAGACTACTTTCAGCTTACACTAAATCAAATGCAGTGAGGTAGTGGTTGTGCCTTTTTTTTTTTTTTTTCTCATAGAAGCTCATGTTTAATCTGAATATCTAGTCACTGTTAAACTCTGTATATATCGAGGCTCAGGCATGTCATAATTTTCCTCAATTCAAATCAGGAGCAGCTGAAGTGGCTGCGTCCTTCCTGACCATGTGTTAAGCCAAAACACATGCTGGTCACAGGCCTCCAGAAGACCACTGGTCCTGCTGTCTGTCCACCAACATATGGACGACCGACCCGGTCACATGATTCGCCTGTTCACCTGTTACAGTAATGTTCCACATCGGTGCTCTGTGCTTCAAGCCTTGCAAAGATTGCATTTGTCTGCCCGAAGGTTCATTTCTATGGATGAAATATTACATGACACAACGTGTCATTCTTTGCTGTTATTTGCTTGGCTGCTTCTCTCCTCTTTATATGACAACACAGCAGGAGGGAGGTGTGTATGTGGAATTGTAACTGCAAATTGTTCAATTTTGGAGGTCAATCAAGTTCAGGTTGATCATGGACAATGCTCAAGTCCCAACGCTTTTGCTGGGAAGAGGGAGGATAGTGGCCTGCCAGCTGGGGCTTTCTGGAGTGAGACAGAGAGGGACACAAACAGCAAAAGAGTGTGTGTGTGTGTGTGTGTGTGTGTGTGTGTGTGTGTGTGTGTGTGTGTTTGAGTGTCTCTTTGTGTGTCTGTTTAACGACTTGTGATGTGTCCTTGTAGCTGAACATCTCTCTCAATCTGGCTGAATCTCTCCTTGGGCTGGTTCTGCTCTTCCTGCCCCATGCTGCTAATATTCTTATATATCATTGTATAGATTCATGCTGTGAATGTCTGCTGTTTGTTGAAATGTAAATAGCTGGTGGTGTCATTAGTGATGTTTTAATGGCTGAAAAGATTTTTGCACAACTTTTTACATGGACATATTGTCCATTATGTGAATATCATGTTTTAGACATCTTTTATTCTTTTTTTTGTTGTGGTGGTCAATTTGCTCTCTTTCAACCCTTCTGGCTATAGGCTGATTATCTGGTTGTCAGCAATGATGAACGATGATGTAAATGAAAAAGGTAATAATGATTAGTGTGATTATATATATTTTATCATCTCCAGTGTGATGGTGGTTGCCCTTAGCTCTGGGCTGTGTGTGTGGGTGTGTTTGGGGGTGGGCTTGGAGAGAGGAAACTGCTGTGAAATGTATAGTCTCATACAGAAATGACAAGTTGATTGAGGCTATCTAATCTAACCACTACTCTCTAGTGCTCTTCGCTTCAAACCAGTTATGATCTCTCAGCAAGACCACAATCTGAGAATTGCTATTCAGGATTGTCTGTAACCCACTTACCTCAAATAATGTGCAAACTAATGTTGTCCATTGTAAATACATTCCAGTGTATATAAATTCCATTGTATATAAATTCAGCTACAGAGCAGATGCTTTCTTTGAGAGCTTTCAGTCAACTGGCGAAAGCTGCGTAATTGTCAAACTCATTATTGGACAGCAGTGTGAAAGCTCACCTCGTGAAACAGCTCATAACCACTGTGTTTTAGCTCATCCTATTTGGCCCAGAGGCAGTGCTTATAATCAGATTAGGCAGCAGTGCGCTGACCGTGGCCCCACGGGGAGCCTGAATGTTGGGTCTGCTGCTGTTGCTGAACCTTCTGTCTCCACACCGCAGCAGCTGCCTCCACACTTCACCTTCATTTATCTTCACTGCAGTGGATCTAGATCAGTTTTTTAATCTGAGAATGTGGATAGGGATGGAGATGTGCATGGTAGTACCAATACAATTGATTGATGTGCAGTTCATTACAGCTGAGAGTAAGCACTGATTATTTGTTGTGCATAAACACCTTACAAGTCCCTGTGTTTATAAAAGATGCTATAATAATACAGCTGCACAGTTGATTTTTTTGAACCATGTCACTCTTGGTCAGAAGTTGTTGATTAATATTCTACAACACCAGCTTTAACAGTAGTGCCTCATGCAAGACAAGTCACAGTTTTATGTTCTAATGCATTATTGTTTCTATAGTAACAGCTTACATCGGGACAGATTTAGATAAACCGATTCTGAAAAGTGTGTAATTGTTGATATGGTCAAACTTGTTTTGCAGATATTCCACAACATAAGAAATAATTATATATGGATAAAATGCACTATGTTATTTGATTTTAAAAATGTTGGTAAAATGCTGTGGTATAAAAGGAATAAAACACTTTGGGACGTGACGTTATAGGAAAAGAATCAACTTTCGAGGGGTAACAGAACTCTGTGTCGCTTCAGGTGGCATCACAACAACTATATTTTGTGTTTTATTCATTAAATGGTTTCATAAATTAGGTGCAATCAGGTGTAATATTTGTTTGCGATCAATCCAGACCCTAACCAGGATACAGCAGCTACTGAGGATGAATCAATGAGTGTGATATTTGTGGTAGAGATCACTGGGTTGTTTATCACTGTTCATTGGTTCTGTGCATTAAATTATGAGATGTCCATTGATAAGGATTAGACACTAGTTCATTGTGCACAAATCGTAAAATAATTTGCTTCTCAAACTTTAATTCCTTTTCAATCCTCATGGCACTTTCAGGCTAATAATGTGTCTGATCTAAAAGCTACACATGGCCATATGGTCTTCATGTCTCATTGCAGTTTGGCGATATGTTGATATGTTGAGGCCATATAACGATTAAGAGCTTCATTTCTTATTAACTGAATCCCTGAATCCCATCTGTGTTGCTGTGGGACATACAGCAGCCACAGAAATACTGACATTCTGGTTGTTTCTTGGACACTCTGGAAATAAAACTCGAGTAATAGCTCTAAGTACGAATGGAAAACACCATTGCTGTCCCATTTCTGGAGCTGTGTGTTTTCTGTCTGAAACACACTGTCCTGTTTTTCCTTTTGTGTCTGGAACGTAGCACTGTGTGAGCCACATGAGCTGGGTGCTTTTCAATGGAATGTCTGCTGGGCTTGGAGATGAAATGATCTGACGAGCTTTTATCTCTCGCACGCATTCTTTACTCTTTTCTTTTTATATAGCCTACATCTTTATTCCCCACCCTTTTCCACCTCTCACTACTACTTTGTTGACTCATTGGTGTAAAGTCTTACATCTTCCTATTTGGACCACCAGTTTTCTGAGCTCTTGACTGAAGGCGAAATGTATCCTAGAGTTGTTAAGGGCTGTTTCTGTCACATCTTGGGCATGGAATAGACAGTGAGGATTGTAAACTTCTATGAGTTCTGAGAAAAGGGAACTTTCTTTGCACGCACAAATGACGTAAGAAAGAAAAAATGTTGTACTTGACCTCTCAGAATGTTATCACTATGAACCATGCCACAAATATGTATTACTTATGGGGATGAATAAATCATAAATTCATTAGCAAGCCAATGGTGCATGGATAAGCTCCAATGTACCTGCGCAGACTCGTGTTTAGTTGGCAAGAAACCTAATTAACTAGGTTAAAAAGGTAGTAAATGGGATTTAACCCCAATGTAGGACATGTAAGACAAACAACATCGCTAGATAAGTGAAGTAATACAGACTAATGAAAAAAGTGAGTGCTGGAACCCTCCGGGAAGGGACACCATGTGCTTTATTCTATCCTGATAACATTTGATGTAGCATATTGTGCTGTCACCCTCAATACAACAGCAGTCTATGGCTAATGCATAGGCTATGGGCTGTAGTTTTATCTCTTTACAAAAAATATTTTATTGATGTCCAGAATGTGATGTGACACTAGGAACCACCGTTGTACCAAAAGGAAATATTGACCAACTAGAGTGTTATATTTATATATACGTATCAAATAACATTTCCTTGTGAATATAAATAGGGCATTTTTCTCTGGTAGGTGACTACTTTTGCTGGACAGCTATAAATACAGAGGCAGGCATAGAAGCCACACCTCCTACACTGGTGTAAAGGCATAGAAGCCACGACTCCTTCACTGGTATACAGGCATAGAGGCCATGCCTCCTTCACTGGGATACATGGTGTAGAGGCCATGCCTTTTTCACTGGTGTAGAGGCCACGCCTCCTTCACTGGGATACAGGCGTAGAGGCCACGCCTCCTTCACTGGTATAGACGCCACGCCTCCTTCACTGGTATAGACGCCACGCCTACTTCACTGGGATACAGGCGTAGAGGCCACGCCTCCTTCACTGGATACAGGCGTAGAGGCCATGCCTCCTTCACTGGATACAGGCGTAGAGGCCACGCCACCTTCACTGGTATACAGGCGTAGAGGCCACGCCTCCTTCACTGGTATACAGGCATAGAGGCCACGCCTCCTTCACTGGTATACAGGCATAGAGGCCACGCCTCCTTCACTGGTATACAGGCGTAGAGGCCACGCCTCCTTCACTGGGATACATGGTGGATTGTCAGAATGCTTTAAGGAGCTTGTGGCTGGTGGATAGGCTCTATTGATTTCAAACACAGTATGCATCTGAGCTCATCTCTGAAAACCATGTGTAAAAATGCAAACCCACTGGTGTGTCACATGACTCCTCGTAGCTCTCTCCTTTCTCTCTGGACCAGACAGACTTGGCGAGTCCTCCTCCTCTCTTGCATTATATGGACATGTATATTTATTTTGTGCTTTTTAAAGAAAAGAAAATCTTTTTATAAAGAATTTCCATTGCTTGGCCAAGTTATTTCTGCAGGATTGTGCTTTTAGCACATTACCAGGCTGTAAAAAACACTCTAAGTGGAACATTCCATTCTCGAACAGATGCCAAACCCAGGCTGCTGTCTTTGACTCAAGTACTGAAATTGTGGCTGCCTTTCAGTGCACACACTGCTTTAGTACTTTCACACTTAAAACCCAGGACATTATCAGAATACTTTTTGCTGGTAATGTTTTTGGTTTCAAACATTCAAACCCACGGCCTTCAGCTGTTTTATCGGGATACTTGAAGTTACATGAAGGATGTGGAATAAAACGAATGAATAGATTTGGTTGAGTGTACACTTAAAACATGTGTTTTATTTATTTATTTTTATTACACAGTCTTCCCAGAATCATTAATGACTGCATCCTGTGCTGAGCCATTGTTCTGTTGAAGGACTGTCCTTGGCACACATTTCTGCAACTGATGGATATATCTCCTGTTATTTTTCAGACTTTTCCTCCTATTGGTGCTTCGCTGTGTTAATGTTTTAAGTCACTTGCTATCATAGGATACATAATCATTAACAGCCTTTATCCTGGTAATTTATGGAGTTCTGTTCAACTGAAGCCTCCACTAATTTCCAACTTGCAGTAATTGCAATAACTTTAAGGTATACTTTGATCTCTTTGGTTGGTGGAAAATGGAGGTAGCAAATCTCTGTTAATTGCCTAACATTGTTCATATAATCATCATGTGGTATCAGAAATTGGCTAAATGTATGCACACCGGTATAATATACCTTATTTGTAGGGCTGCAACTAACAATTATTTTCATAATCGATTGGTTGGCTGATTTATTTTTTTTAGATTAATCGGCTGGGGGGTTAAAATTTCAGAATTTTTTTTCATTTATCTAAAATAAAATCCACAAACTGAGTGTTACAAATATAAATTTCAAAATAAAACTTTATACAATTATATAAGACTGAAAAGAACCCAATCCACACAGACACAGAATATATATTACTAATTTATTTTATATATAAGTTTATAATTATTATAGATATAAATTATATAATAATATAAAATAACTTTTTATGGATGCACAAAAAGCACTGAATTAAATTAAACTACGGTCCCAAATTAATAATAAAAACTCACTTTCACTGCACCTTGTGGTTTCTGTTACTCACTGTCTTTAAGATGATTATTTTACTTGTGTTTACTTTTGATCATAGTGTTTTAATTAGACATTACAGATCTTACTCGCGCTCCCACTCTGTATCAGCGCATCTACACTGCGCGTGAGGTGTAACGGGGCCTCGTTACTAACAGATCACTTCCGTTATAATAAACGTCAAATTACACTGATACAGCATATAATGACAATAAACTTAAATTAAACGAAACCTTTTAAAGCAACTCGCGACATCATCACTGTCATGTTTCTGTGCTGCACAAACTCCGCTTTATAAAGTGATCTTCTCCACGGTGTTTAATATAAAATGCACCACTACGTTAGAGGACTTAGAGGTCGCACACTTTCTTCCTCAGTCAGTTGATGATTTCGGCTCCGTCTGATGAGGACTGAGGTCATGTTGTGAATAAAAGGTAACGTTGACATAAACAGTAAACTGAAGAAAGTCATTGTCAGTGACTCTGGCTAGCGGCATCACATTACGTGCGTATGATGTCATGTGGCATGTGACTAGGAAGCGGCTTACACTTCCGGTTAGTGAAAAAACGGCTAGTGTTCTATTTGAGACGATATAACCCTTCTAAACTTCATACACTAGACTGTAGAGTACACAGTGCATAGTGAAGGTGTATAGTACGTCATTTGGGACACAAATTTAGTATTTACTCTCCTTGGCGTGTTTTCAGAACAGAAGTAACGTAATGAGTAAACATGCCCCGTGCCTCGCACAGACCAACTAATTGATACTGAGATTCGTTGACAACGATTTTCATAATCGATTATTATCGATTTTATCGATTAGTTGTTGCAGCTCTACTTATTTGTTTTATGTAAAAAAAATAAAATAAAATAAATTCTTGTACGTTTCTATGTCATCAGACAATGCAAAGGGAGCATGGTGTTGTGTTGCAGTTTCACATCGTTCATTATGCAGTCTGTACCTAAAATTTCTTAAATTCTTAAATATATTATATCTTACATTATTAAATATATTGTGTTCCTATTTGGGCAGACAAGACTTGTTTGTTTGAAGTAAGCTTATACACTCAGCTGGTTGCAAAATTCATTCCATACAGCATTTCACTGAGTTTTTTTGAGATTGTTACGGAAAAGTACTCGAATTGGCGAAATTGCAATTGCACGAAATTGTTTTGCACTGTCTTTCACAGTGATGTTTGCTGGTAAATGAGACCTTTTAGCTGTACTCATGTTCGACGCGTGTGAATCAAAAGGGGTTTTGGCTAAATGCGTGTTGGGATGATGTCACACGGTGCATTGTGATGACATCCCATGATAAGTCTTAGGGTAATTTTGAAAAATTGCAAGCTCCTGTGAATATTGCAGAGTTTCCTTGATTTTGTGATACTTTCTGCGATCGCAAAATCCTGGAGGGACTGAACGTTTCTGCAGATTGCAGTTATATAACATTTAAACCAGTGCATTTTATATTGTTTATGCTGTTAGTATGGAGTTGTCTCATCCAACATTATGTGCTAGGGTCTCTGTGGTAAAATTCTGTATTTCTCTCTATTTCTCTCTGATTTACTTCTTAGCTTTACTTGTTGACACTTCTGTGACTACTTTCTAATGAATTATCAGCAAATCAATGCATTAAAGTGCATCTGTGAAAGAGACTTTTATAACTTGCGCATGTCTGTGTGCGACTTTGTCCGTCTCCAGAGATGGCACAATCGGCGCAGACATGCCAAGCCAAATGCCAAAGAGCCTCAAGCTCCTGTTTGAAATCTCATATGAATCACTGGTTTGTGTTCCTGGCAGTGCATTCAAAGCCGAACATCTTAAAGCTTGTGTTACATGAATGCTGCGCAGTGTGGTTCAGGTCTGTAGGATTGAAATGGCTATGAACTGACATGCAAATTCCCCAGACTGCTGGTTGTAGAGCGCAAAGTGCCAGGGTTTTTCTTTGCATGAGGAGGAGTCCATCACATCCCACATCTAGTACCATTTAGTGCTGATTAATTGTTTAACAACTTCTGAATCAGTTCAACTACAGGACTGTTCCCAAATGTTGCATAATTTATCCGGCTTAGCACATTCCAGAGGGGTAATGGAGGCGTATACCTACAAATAATGTGTTAATAATTTATGGCTGTTTAAGAGGAGGGTCAGAGATCCTCCCATCACTTGCTATGAGCTCATGAATATTTAATGAGATGAAAGGTGGATGATTAGCGAGGGGGCATGTTAGGTCACAAATCAGAGGGAATGGGGGTGTGTTTGATTTTAATGAGGTTAAAAGCACATTTAGAGGTCCATTTAAACTCAGATGTTCGATTTTGTGCATATGAGAGAGAGTGTGAGAGAGAGAGAGAGAGTGAGAGAGACGGGGGTCTTCTGTGCTTCTGGAGGTGATGCAAACATGATGCACTCTAAATTTGTAACCCTTTTTTTGCAGAATGGCTCAGTAGAAGGAAAAAGCTCTGGAATTCTTACACATGTGGCCTGTCCTGTGGACTGAGCAGCTAAATCTCATCATTCTGCTCACTGCGGCATGCTGTACAGAGCTTAGACCAACCACTGCTTTTGCTTTAAAGCTAATCCTGAACAACTTTCATGCTTCTTTCTGCGTCTCTGTCTGTTTCTCTGATTTAAAGAAAGACATAATGCCTTACAAAGTTTTCAGCCTGTTCTTTCCTCCCCCTGGCTCTGCTCTTGTCACCTCAAATCCCTCTGTTATTTTTTCACTTGCCTCACATTAACTGAGTCACAGTTCATTGTTGATTCTGTAAATCTTCTCCGGCTTAAAAGAATACATATGTAATAGAATACCAGATATATGAATTACTAATGGCTCGACAGTTCTACACAAGCAGCCCCCCCACTCCATAGTGTGACTCTGAAGACATAGAACTATACCATCATACATCTTTTGAATTGATGTTGCAGATGCCGAATATGACTCTTGGTTGAGGAAGTAAGGCACTAAAATGCATAGACACTGCCTGGCCCAGGAAAAAAGTCACGCACACTAAAATTTCTTTGTACCACCTTTAGCTTTGATCACACTGTACATTCACCATAGCATTGTTTTGACAAACTTGTGCAATATGACATTTATTTCCACCCTGAGTTGCATACATTTTTGGCCTAGATCTTGTGTTGAGGACGGGAGAGTCAAACCACTCCGTAAAGGCTTCTCCAGCACGTCCCAAAGATTTTCACTGGTCAGGACTCGGTGGTGGCCAATTCATGTGAGAAAATGATTGCTCATGCTCCCTGAACCACTCTTTCACAATTTGAGCCCGATGAATCTTGGCATTGTCATCCTGGAATGTGCCTGTGCTGTCAGGAACGAAAAGAATCCATTGATGGGATAACCTGGTCATTCAGTACATTCAGGTACTCATCTGACTTCATTTTATTGCCACATAACGTTGCTGAGCCTACACCTGACCAATTGAAGCAACCCTAGATGCCTCCAGAGGCATGTACAGTAGGCACTATGTATGATGGGTACATCGCTTCATGCACTTCCCTTCTTACCCTGATGCATCACTTTGGAATAGGGTAAATCTGGACTTGTCAGACCACATGACCTTTCCCATTGCTTCTCAGTCCAATCTTTATGCTCCCTAGCAAATCTCCTATCATGATCGTTAAAAATTTTTAACATTCATTTTTCCGACCACATTTCTTCCTCAAAGTCAAAGTTGACAGTTCATCACTCTCCTTCCAGGTGTTAATAATGTGTTGGACAGTTACAGGGATTTCAGCAATCTCTTTAGTTATTTTCTTTGCTTGGTGCAGGGCAATAATTTGCCCCTTCTGAAACACAGTAACATCTTTTCCCCGACCATGGGATATGTCTTCCGACATGGTTGTTTAAGAAATAAGAATTTACACACCGCATCATTTAGGGTTAAAAGAATTGTTGCCAGCTGAAACATTAATCACTGCAAAAATAATCTAATCATAGTCTCTTAAGTATTTGCTTATTTAAATCCAAACAGTAACCTTTTTTTGGCCAGGCAGTGTATCTATATCATAAATGGCTCACTGTTTCTATTGTCTTGCAGAGTGTGAGTATTAACTAGGGATGCAGCGATACTGATACCAGTACTCAGGTGTTGGCCCGATACTGTGCTCATGTACTCATACTCGTACTTGTAAAACTACCCCGATACAACCGCACCGATACCACTTTATGACAATGTGACATAGTCTAACCTCTCGTCAGTTGAGCAGGTAGTCGGAAGAGGAGCAATTCAGCGATTTGGAGATATTTTAAGATATGTGGTGATGATGATAAAAGTAGAGCAGACTGCAAACTATGCTCTGCTAAACTGTCAAGAGGAGGGGTCAAAAATAGCTCATTTAACACAAGCAATTTGATTAAACATCTAAAGAACAAACATAACACTGAGTGCAAAGAGTTTGCTAATGCTAGCAGCAGGAAACAGCAACAACCAACTTTGCAGCAAACGCTGGGGAAGCGAGAGAAAATGTCCAGAGACAACCCACGGGCAGTAAAAATAACAGAAGCTCTTACCCAGTTCATTGCTCTTGATGACCAACCGTTGTCAGTTGTAGATAATACAGGATTTTGTCTTCGTCTTGGTGTACTTGAGCCGAAGTATGAGGTTCCCAGCCGTCACCACATTACAGATACCGCATTACCAAAGCTGCATGACTTGGTGAAAAAGGACATCAGGAACCTGTTGCAGGACATTTCGCCTTCAGCTTCACCACTGATATTTGGACTAGCCGTGTCGGCCCAATGTCTCTTATAAGTTTAACAGTACAGTGGATTGATGACGATTTTACTCCCCAGAGACTCGTTTTACAAGCAACGCAGTTTAGGGGTTCGCACACTGGCCAAGCCATAGCAGGTGTGTTTTATGACCTGCTTCAGACGTGGGGCATTCCGAAAAGTTATGTTCGTGTTGTGTTGCGGGACAATGCCAACAACATGATCAAGGCTATGAGTGATGCTGGACTGATTAAGTACTCATATCGGTATTTGGTATCGGCAAGTACTCAAATGTAAGTACTTGTACTTGGTCTGAAAAAAGTGGTATCAGTGCATCCCTAGTATTAACTATAGTTTCTAACATAGGATTTTTCACTTACTTGAGTGGCTCATTCGACTCAAACATAAACATACGAGGCAGATTTGTAATGACAGGAGAGAAAGGGCCTCTGCTTATCCCTGATGAGGCCTCAGCATAGCGTGAATCTTAGCTGGAGGGTACAGCGAAGCGCTGAAGCATTTAACAATGCTCATAGTGGACGGGCCTTCAGGGAGTAAGGGCAGTTGGAAGAAACTTTAATAGTTTAACCATGCAGAGTTTAATTTCACGTCTTTGACTTTGACTTTGACCGGTTTGTGCCAAAGGGTGTGGGGGTGTGTGTGCCTGTGAAAGTAATGAAGTAGAATAGAGAGAAAGACATGGACATAACTAAACCTGAAACTGAAAGATTTTTGCTCAGTCACATTTGTCCTGATTTAAAGCTCATATAGGCAAACTGTATTGTACTCTTAATGTAGTGAGGGAAGAATGAGTTGTTTAATCTTTCTTAAGGTAAATTAACTTCAACACACATGTAGGGGAAATCTAAGAAAGGTATTAGAAAGCTTTGATTTTTGACATCACCTCCATAGCATGAAATAAAATTTTATTAAAATCTAATATATTAAATTAACACGGTATGCATGTAAACATGTTCGAGCGAATTGTAGTTTAAAATGTGTGTCTCTCTCTCTCTCTCTCACTCTCTCTCGTTCTCTCTCTCTCTATGTATGTGTCTTTGTCTATCTGACCCTCTGAATTGCTTTGTGTGTCTCTGTCTGTTTTCTTAATAATAGACAGCTATTAGGTTATATAACGAGAGTAACAAAATAATGAAACCAATAGCCTCTGGGGAATTATTAGCTACCAGGTAACTTAATCTAAATGGGTTGCACAGCAAATTGAAAAGCACCTATATAGTGTGAGTCTGAATACCTAGAACTTCACTCACATACCTACAGATCAATCGACATCCGAC
>JANDJT010000092.1:13513035-13526340 GCA_024331685.1 Stegophilus panzeri | reverse complement strand
ACTCTTGTTTGGGCGGGAGTGGGTGTTTTTTACTCTTGTTTGGGCGGGAGTGGGTGTTTTTTACTCTCGTTTGGGCGAGAGTGGGTGTTTTTACTAATCTGTGGGCGGGAGTGGGTGTTTTTACTCACCTGTGGGCGGGAGTGGGTGTTTTTACTCACCTGTGGGTGGGAGTGGGTGTTTTTTACTCACCTTTGGGCGAGAGTGGTGTTTTTTACTCACCTTTGGGCGAGAGTGGTGTTTTTTTTACTAACCTGTGGACGGGAGTGGGTGTTTTTGCTTTGATGTGGGTAGGAGTGAGCATTTCAGGTGAAAATTAAGAGTTAATGTCTGCCTTCTTTTTTTCAAGTGTGAGGAGAACGCTAATCTTCAGGACTGTGCTCGCTACCTCAATCTACCCGTCTTCAAAACCAACCAGTTGGTCAACAACCAAGCTGTGAAAAGCAGCAAGGAATCCTTCTGGATCACCTCATTCCTCTGTTCCACCAAACTCACTCAGAATGGTACACTGTTCTCCTCATATTGTGTGTGCCTGGATGTGTGCTGGAATACCTCTCATTGTATAAGAACATTACACAGTATGTGGTTTCTGCATGGCTTGTGTGTTATACTGTGAGATTTTAGGACATTAAACAGCAGCAGGATTAGCAGTGATGCAGAGATAACATATTGCACCGCTTGCTCTGTGCAGGTGATATGCTGGACTTGCTGAAATGGAGGATGCACCCTGAGAGGATCAGTGACAGCCTGTCCAAACTAAAGGCGATTGATGGCTCTGAAATAGTTAAGGTAGACTACACTCACAATCTATCACAATTTATTTATATAGCACGTTTAAAACAACAGGAGTTGACCAAAGTGCTTTACACTCAAAGTTACCATACACACACAATTAAGCATATACAATATAACACTCGAACACCAAATCTAATACATTTAAGGACAGTTATACCCAGAGTAAAGATGAGTCTTCAACAGTGATTTAAAAGATTCAGTTTCATCACAAGATCTAATGTAGACCAGGAGGCTATTCCAGAGATGGGGCGCTGCATCTGAGAAGGAACAATCTTCTTCTTTAGATTTCAGTCGTGAGTTTGGAACACTTAAAAAAAAATAAAAAACTGTGTGGATCTTAAAAGTCTAGGTGATTGATATAACTGTAGAAGATCTGTAATATTTTCTGGTGCCAATCCATGTAAACCCTTAAATACCATTAAAATACCTTATATTGAACCCTGTATTTAACTGGGAGCCAGTGCAGGGAAGCGGTCACTACTGCACGACTACACTGCATTTACACTTCACTAATGAGCATGTCACTAGCCGTACTATTGCAGAAAGAATGGCTAGTGCCCTTGGGTCAAAATTAAGTTAGCAAAGAAATTTGTAGAGGCAAAGCATTTAGCATGATAGAGAATTCACATTATTAAGTAACAACAAATAGCAAACGTGTATTTTAATATATTATTAGTGAACAAAAACACAAGTGATATTAATATTGTCTAACTTGTTTTCCAACCCTTTTCCTTTTAACTTCCTTTTTACATCCTCATCCATATCTTCTAAACAGTTTTTGGATGCTCTAAGTTGTAATATTCTTCTCGATATAACTATTCCAGTTATCATACGTTCCCTTCCTGAGGTCATTTTTGAAGACCGGGTCAAGGCAAAACTTTGTATTTTGGCAAAAGCTCTTGTATTTTGTATTGTGTTCTTCACAAACATTCATTTTAACATCATAGAGTTTTATTATTGGGTAGATAAGCAGTACAACGGAGGTGCATTCACCCATAAACCATGGGGATGCAAACTTTTGCACTGAACTATATCTGTTTTATGTTTCTAACTGAGATCGTATGTCTCCCAGTTCTTACAGGATACACTGGACACGCTCTTTGGAATCTTGGATGAGAGTGCGCAGAGATATGGTCTCAAAGTCTTTGATTCTCTTGTAAGTTTTAAAATCAGTGTCAGTTGTACCTTCAGCTTTGTACAACTTTAGCCTTAGGATATTTATATTTAGGAAAAAAAAAAAAAAAAGTAATTGTAACAACCTCTTGCAAATTTCCTACTCAGTATCTGATTAATGTTTAACAGAGAGCTCTTGTGGATCTGTGCAACACATGGTGGTGAATTTTGGTTCATCAGAGCTCAACTTTATGTGAATTTGCAGCATTTTTAGCCATTCAGGCAAATTCATCAACTTAAATTGCTTCTAAACATTATACGATATGAGGCCCTGTGTTTTCACTTAATTTATTTCACTTCATTTCACTTCACAGTTTAATTCAGATGAAGCTTATAAGGTTATTTGCTATCATACCACAGTGCTGTTGTATTTACAAATCTGAGGGTGTGGATTAATTTTCCTTGCTTAGGGATGTTCCACGACATAAAATGTAATCAGCCATATGTACGCGTAGTTTTATGCATAAACCATGCATACACAGGTTTCTGTGCATTGAATGGGATTTATCAAGTTTTGCTTATGTGTAAGGATGTGTGTATGTTTCCGCACACTCCTGACCACGCATGTGCATGAACTCCTAGTGGTAGAAAAGTGTGATGTCAGGTAAACTGGCCATGTGGAGCTTCTATATCTTCTAAGTACTGTCTATCGTATCAGCATAACTGAGAGAGTAATTACTGATTTCAGTGCTCACAAGATGCAGACAGATGTAAAATCATATAAAAAGAACATGTAAAGATCGATCAGAAATATTCCTTATTTGAAGATTTGGCTCTTGTAGCTTTGCGGAGGACATTTGTTTTTAGCACCACTGTAAACTCTATGCTGAGAGTGAGGAGTGGATCATCAGTGCCATTTTAGTTGGTCGCTATTCAAGGGCTTTTAGCTACGAGTTGATTTCAAAGAAAAATTGGAGCTTGTACTGGCAACGAACTATGAGTTGAATAATGACGCATCTTATCTTCGTTCATATAGCTCACGCTGCAATACATTACATTTCCAAACTGTAGAATAAGCAGTGGAAAAACAGCAAAGATCATGAATTTTCATGCCAATGCGGAGTTTCTAAATGTAATTGGGGAAATAAAATGCACGCACATACTCGCACATACACGCACATTTTTTTTTTCTTTCTTTTTTTTTTTTTTTTCTTCCATTCGTTGTTTATTAGACACACTCGTAAAAGTGCCAAATAAACCATTTTTGTTTTGCTTTGCTTTGTGCAACAGTATCTTTACTTCATAGTTATTGAACTTCATCATTTTAGACCTTTTGGCATGTTTTATGTCATCTGAAACAATCAGCACCGTGAGTAGGCTACTGTGCATTTTACAGGGAAGTAGTTTACCACTTACCGTTTACCATCTTTATGCAAATGAGAATCCACATCCACAAGTACATCAATTAAGAACGTGTGGAATTTATCAGTGGCCATTGCGTACAGCTGTGCGTACACGTGTAATAAATATCAGTTTACATATGTGCACAGGTGGGTCTTGCTCACAAATTTAGTACTTGTTTTACGCACGCGTTGATAAATGAGAGCCCTGGTCATTTGCTGAAGAATTGTCTGATTTTAACTTTAGCTTTAATCTTAAAATCAGATTGCTTTAACAGTAAAAAACAAAACAAAAATCCATATAGTCTAAACCAGTTCCTATTCCTTTCCCCAGGTGCACATTATAAACTTACTCCAGGACAGCAAGTTCCAGCACTTTCAACCCGTCATGGACACCTACATTGAGAGCCATTTTGCAGGAGCGTTGTCATACAGGTATGTAGTGCTTGAGCTCAAGTATACTTGTTCTTGAGATCTGCCTACAGTATGCATTCATGCAGCGAGTGTATACAGTGCCTCTGAATTAAATGCAGAAAAGTTGGCCGATGACCATGTTGAGAGGCTGTGTTACTGGATCTGCATGACGATTCAGTGAAGTGTAAACTGGTCACTTGCATACCACCGGCTGTCTGCAGAACAGTCTGTTCCCAAACTAACTCCACAGGTCTGGGTCTCGGTGTGATGCTACATTCTGTTCTCCCTACTCACACACTGCCAACAGGATTCCTGTCTTAGACACACTCTCACAGAGCCATACATAAACAGAATGTCCCTCTAGTAGGTGACACCCAGTAGTAATATTATAAATAGAGAAATGGAAGACTAGAGTATGCTTGATCTTGCTTATACAGCCAACTGTATTTGTGTCCTTAACACTGTTAGGGTTGCCCATAGGCCTGTCTGTGAGACAAGACATTATTCAAGTCTTTCTTAATTTTCAAGTCTCACGTCTTCATTTTGTCTTTAAATGAAAGCTGATGGTGCGTTGTATTAGCTCTAGAGCTGTAATGGCAGCTTTGTGGTGCATAAGGGCTGATTTATACTTCTGTGAGCGTGTATCTTCAAGCACGTCAGGGCATCGTGCGTAGACACTTGCACAGGGTGAAGTCTTCATACTTGCATATAACCTGAGTGTTATCTACCCACTCATTTTTATTTATATTTGTCGATGCAAGATGTTTATCATAGGAGACATTAATTAAAGACACCAGCCTGAGAACCTAACAGCATGAATATGTCCAAACTGATATTTTTTTTAGAACGTTTTTATCCTCTCATTTCACAAGCTGTTGGGTTGAACATGTCTCCAGCCTGTAAAAGATGTTAAGTACTGGATGCAGTAGGGGAAAATTGTGTCGTTTGCACCTTATTGTTACGCACACCACACTGTTGGACTAGCACGAGAATGTAAAATGTGTCTATGCATTTAATACTTGCTCATAAATCCCCTCTGTGCATTGTGACACAAATATGCATAAATACAATATGATCTAGGCCTAACTCTGTGGTGTTTTCACATCAGTGCATAGTAGACCTAATATGGTGGTCTCCAGCATGTCTTCACATTACCTTTCATCTGTGCAACTTCTGTAGACCGTAAATTCCCAGCCCCTTCTGCCATTGTAACCAAACAGAGCACAGTTTCTACCAGTGCCAGTATAATTAAACGATACAGTTTAACACGTTTAACAAGACAATGACATTCACACACATTTCTGGAAGATCTTGCATGGTGAAGTCTGGTATTAGACTTGCTGTAGTGTTAAATTTGTCTTTGGTACTGGAGTCAGCAGTGTAAAGTTAATAAATAAATTAAGGATATTCATTTTTGTATATTGTGTTATGTTGTCCAGCTTTAATTTTGTTTTCACTTCCAAATATTTGTGTATTCGTTCCAGTGCCTGAAACAGACATGCACAATGATCACTGATGCAGGGTTCATGCACACACACACACTCATTCTTTTCCTGCCTGGAAGGCAGATGTTTCTTCTGCTTGTGTATCCGTCACTTTTCCAACTTCTCCTGCAGTTCATATAGCCTCAGCTACACGCTGTTTCATAAAGGCTTCATCACTAACTCTCTGTTTTAGTGATGGATTTATCAGGATCACACTCCTACAGTCTCTTACATTATGCAACAAATTATATAACATGCACGCGCACACACTTCTTGCTCCCAGAAAGAGAAGTCTAACTTTTGGGTGAACTGACTTCAAATTGTTTTCTTTAGGTGAGAAATGGAAAACAGTTGCATTGATACAATGTACCGCACTGACAGTGTGTCTCTTTGACATTTATTTAGGTTATTCCATTTTCCTAAATGGCAAGTCAGAAGGCTGATGAGTGCAGATTGCCAAGTCATTTCTCACAGTTATATCCTCCTATCAGTATAGTAAAAATGACACCCTGACTTGGAAGTTGTGTTACTGATCATGACACCATGATGTCTCATCTTTAGGGACCTGATTAAGGTACTGAAATGGTACGTGGACCGCATCATTGAAGCCGAACACCAGGACCACATCCAGCGAGTACTCAAGGTAGGAGCTTATGCAGTTTCTTATTGTTTTATTTTTAGCTTTGAGCACTTTCCTCTAATGCTGTAATATTAAAGATTGACTTCTTTTCTTTAATAAGGGAACTCAGTGGTGCTCTGTTTTTCTCTGGACGCTTAAGGACTTCTATGATGCATTACTTTCAGTGGCTCCTGCATGTGTAATTAGAGCACTAAACACGTTGTCTTATTGTTCCACAATTTAATTGGATGACTGATGTTATTTTTGCAGGCGACAGAGTACATCTTTAAGTACATTATCCAATCTCGGAGGCTGTTTGCTCTCGCCACGGGAGGCCAGAACGAGGAAGAGTTTCGCTGCTGTATGCACGAACTGTTCATGTCCATCCGCTTCTTCTTGTCGCAGGAGAGCAAAGGGTCCGGCGCGATCACGCACACACAGGTGGGGCCAGTGGAACACAGACTATTTGAATGCTAGACAACCATAAAGTTAACGTCGATTAACTATATTTATTCGGGATGTTCAAAAACAGCGCATTTTTGTTCTTGACTGAAAGAGAAATAAGCCTAAAAATTCACAAAGCCTACAAAGAAGTGTCAATTATTTGTGGAGTGTTAGATTCTTTATGTTATAAAGCAAGTGTGTTTGAACAATTTGACCAGCAGCAGGTGAACGGTGAAAATGTCGGCCGAACGTCGCACTTCGGCAGGACGACACGTTATTCCTTTTCGGGATAGGATGATCTGCTTTTTATAATTGTTAATTCATCTTTATTCTTTTCTGCTTTGCAGTATCAGCTGTAATTGATAGTAATGTTCCCTCATCAGTTGTTTTATCCTTAAAGACAGAATCCACACAGCTTTTTTTGTTGACTATCCTTAATTGAATTTCTATGGCTTTAGGGAGATAATTCATGCCTTATGGTGTGTTTGAGGAGGAGTCTCGGCACAATGGCTCTCTCTAGGTTGAGACAAAGTGGCTGAAGACACCCATGAATGAGCTTGACTAAATGATCAGCTCTGTGTACAGCTTGACTCTCTTTCCCTGAACAGTAGTGTGTTTGGTGCAGTGTACTCCCTCACCCCCTTAGTCATACAAGACCAGTCTGCATTCACGATATCTGCATTGTGCTCATATGAAAAGATTAACACGGATAAAACCGTTCTAATAGATCTAATCAGACAGACTGTGAAAGCAGCATAGACAGTGCAACACAAAACCTGAGAAAAACAGAAGTAAATCTGGAAGAAGAGATGCAACGACTGAAATTGCTGGAAAATGGAGAGAAACCTCAGCCCGAATAGAAAAAAAAATCTCTTCATTCCCGTTTAGCTGCTAAATTGGGTTTAACTTGTTGACGGGCACATTCACATTTATTTTCTCCGTTCTTTTTCTTTTTATAGTTTATTTTTAATATAATATTTCCTTCTGCTTTTCATTTTTTTAAAATTATTATCATTATTTTTACATTTATTTTTCTCTCCCTCTCTTAGGAATAGCTTTAATAGTCCAATCAGTTTAGTTTCATATATATTTTTAACAAAGTTCTTATCATGTGAAGGGTGAGCAGCAGGGGGTTTAAAAAAAATGTCATTAATCATTTAATAATGGCCAATGAAGTCTACTTTATTTTACCTTGAATACAACTGAAAATACAGCTCAACAGACGAAGAGCATTTGTAGGCGTTAATCTGGCTCCTGCCACATGTTGTATTTATCCGTGTTTTAAAGCCTGGGTGTTTTAATCTGTATACAGAGCAGGAAAAAAAAGCAGTAAGAGAATGCAGGGCAGAGCTGTTCTACAGTAATCTGTGCTAATCCCTGGCCTTCTCCACACAACAGTGACTAGAAGTGTGTTGTCCATTTTCATTCACTTTGCCTTCACTGTAGACAAGCTGTAGCAGCAGCAGTCCATGATACACTGTAGTGCACTGTAGATGTGATGCTTTGTTTGGCTCCCGGTTGTCCACTTCACACTAGCTAATGCATTTATGATTTGTCCACTCCTCACTTAGAAAGCTAGGGTACATTGCCTTTCTAAGTCAGGAGTCAACAAATTATAATGTTTCATGTCTCATAAATTAATGTGGTTCTGGCCCTGTAGGCCCTAAATAACACGTGCTGTCTCCATCAGCTCTTTCCTGACCAGTTCTTTGTTGAATAGTGCAGAATAACTGTGGTCCACAAAGAAACAGCTAAAGATTTATGGGATCATATTTCTAAATTGCATAGATCAGCAGATGGATATAAAGGAATTTCAGTAGCAGTTAATATATCACTGAACACCGTAAAAACCATGATTATGAAGTGGATTTTGATGGCTGTAGAAAGAGAAAGGTCATTAGGGGAGCTGCTCAGAGTCAGTGGTAACCTTAAATGAGCTCCAAGAATTTATGGCAGTAAGTGGACACTCACTGAATATTATGACCATTTCATTACTCATGAGAGAAAGAAGAGAATATCCTAAATCTTTGTATTTGTGAAATACCTAACTTCCCAAATGTATGTTGGAAAATGTATTGGTGTTGATTACAGAATATTGGCACAATGCCAACACTATGCATACCTACAGTGAGGCTTAGAGGTGACAGCATCTTGTTTTTGGACTGTTGTTTTTTTTTTTTTTTTCTTTGCTGTGACTGGTGTTTTTGGCACATGCTGCCTTCTTTTGGAAAGCATAAAAAGGCATTTTAGCTTTCAACATGCCATTGATCCAAAACACACAGCCAATTGAACCAAGGAATGCATCAAGGAAATGAAGATCAATGTCATTAAATGGCCCTGTCAGAGGTCTGATCTCAGTCCAGTAAAAAGCTGTGGACTGGCACAGATTACCGCTTGTCAGTTTGACTGAAGTTGAATCCTACTGTACAATCTTCAGCATTGATCTTGCTGTCACAGACCAAAAAAAATGGGACATCGTGAAAGAATTCTTAGGTCATGTGTTGAGATCTTTGAAAGCACAAGGTGACAAGCTCACTGGCAGCCAATTTAGTGCCATTGTGACCAAAGGGCACCTGTGACTGCCTGTCAGCGATTCTTTATTAAAATGATTAAAAATGTTTTATTAAAATTTCAGCGTCTGAATGCTGCTGTGACATTAAAAGGCCCCAACAGAGGACAGCGTAGTATAATGCAAAACTTACATGACCGCTACAGTATTGATAATGGTCAAGCGTGATAATGGACCGAAAAAAAGATACTTATTACATCAAGCTCACTTTGAGCAATGTTTCTGATTATGCAGCACTATTTTCCCTGATTGCATAGATTGAAGACATAAGCAGAATTTAGTAATTTTTTTTAAGCATTTTGTTAGAGGAAATTGATATTTACATATTTTATTGTCAGTAAACTGTTGTTCACAAAAGTTTATTAAATGTGAAAAATATCTGGCATGATATATTTAGATTTTTGTGTAGTATATTTTTAAGTCAATTATCCACTCTGTGTGTCTGTGCGTGCATGCAGGCGGTGTTTTTGCAGGCGTTTCCTACAGTCTATGGGGAGCTGCTGAAGCTGTTCACTGTCAGAGACGTGGCCTCGTTCGTGCGGGAGACGTTGGGGAGTCTGCCGGACACCTCACAGTCAGACTGCTCTCTAGAGACTGTGAAACTGCAGTGCATTTCCAAAACCGTGGAGAGTCAGCTGTACACAAACCCAGGTACATTATGACATATGACTTTGCTAGTTTGTACTTGGCTGTATTTGTACTTGTTTATGCCAGAGCCATATCACCCTGTAGCTCTTGCCTGGTTTCCCACTGATGCTAAGCAGGGTTGAGCCTGGACAGTACCTGGATGGGAGACCTCCTGGGGAAAACTAAGGTTGTTGCTGGAAGTGGTATTAGTGAGGCCAGCAGGGGGCGCTCACCTTGTGGTCTGTGTGGGGCCTAATGCCCCACTATAGTGACGGGGATGCTATACTGTAAAAACAGCACTGTCTTTTGGATGGCATGTTAAACCGACGTCCAGACTCTCTGTGTTCAGTAAAAATCCCAGGATACTTATCATAAAAGAGTAGCCATTTAAGCCCAGTGTCCTGATGAAACTCCCCCTTTGGTCCTTCTCGATCCTGTCCCCCAAATAATCTCCATCCCTGAATTGGCTACATCACTCTCTCCTCTCCACCAATAGCTGCTGGGTGTTGTGGTGCACTTTGGTGCCAGGTGGATGCTACACACTGGTGGTGGATTGAGGAGATTTCCCCCATATAATGTAAAGTGCTTTGAGTGCCTAGAAAAGTACTATATAAGTCTAAGGAATTATTAATATAAATTAAAGATTGTAGTAGTACTGGTTGTTAGGGTGTACCATAATTAAAGGTGACGTCAGTGATTTTTAAATCGAAACACTTTGGCGATATTCTCCTTATATTCAGGCAACTATGAATAATGTATATCAATATATTATATAATATTTTTCTGATGCCTCAGGCTCTTTGAGCTAGAGAAAAAAAAAAAGATAATATGGAGCAGTAACATCCAACCAGGCAGGACAAGACATGTCGTTGCTTGCCTGACGATTATGGATGTGTCTCCTCTTGCACTAATCTTTAGAAGTTCTAGCCTAGTTCTGGTGTTTTGGGGTCGTGGCTTTGGAGGGAACACTGAAAAGACAGGCTGTATTGTTTTAAATTTTAAAACCACTACCTCCAGCTAACTTATTCCCAGATCACTGACAACACCTTTAATGAATATGTGTGTGCGTGTGCGTGTGTGTGTGTGTGTGTGTGTGTGTTTCAGAATCTCGGTTTATCGTGCTTCCTGTGGTCTTGCGCTTGTTACAAACTCACATGCAGGAGCAGCGGGATCTGGTGATGTGTGCCCAAATACTCACCAGCATGCTGTCCATCATAAAGAGAGATAATACGGTGAGACATCAGCCTTTGGCCTGAACCACTCTGAGAGAGAGAGAGAGAGAGAGAGAGAGAGAGAGAGAGAGAGAGAGAGAGAGGGGGGAGAGAGAGAGAGAGAGAGAGAGAGAGAGAGAGAGAGGGAGGAGAGAGAGAGAGAGAGAGAGAGAGAGAGAGAGAGAGATATATATATATATGAGCTTTGGAGCTGAGAGAGTGATGCAAACTCTGAGAAACACAGCTCTCTAAATAATGGCAGGAAAAAATGAGGACTTTAAATAGGAATACAACACATCCTGTGATTTACTGAGAAGTGATATTTAAGAGAGATTAGTTGAAGGCAGTAAGACATGAGCTCATACTCGCTAATGGCCGTTTGGTTTTGTGCAGTAAGATCTATTATCTGAACTCTCTGATGGAATCAGACTAATGTAGAGGCAACAACAACTAATGGACAAAATTGATCAAATTGGATAATAAAATAGTTGGCAACAAATTTTACATTGTGGAAAGCACTTGCTTACTTCACTTTATGCCACAGGTAGTGAAGCTATTTAAATCAGTTCATTTAATTAGTTCAAAAATCTTTTCAATCATGTAGTGTTGATAAGCGCTATATTGTTTTATTTTCTTGATGTGCACGATATACACTCACCATCCACCTTATTAGGAACACCTGTAGCCCTGCACATTCATGCATTTATCTTATCAGCCAATCATGTGGCAGTAGCACAATCCATAAAGCATTCAGATACAGGTCCAGAGCTTCAGTTAATGTTCACATCAAACATCAGAATAAGGCTAAAGTGTCATCTCTGTGACTTTATCCGTGACATGGTTGTTGGTGCCAGATTGGCAGTTTTGAGTATTTTAGAAACTGCTGATTTCATCCCTGCTGAGACATTACAGTCTCTAGAATTTACACAGAATGGTGCAATGACCAGACTGGTTTGAGCAGCCAGGAAGTCTGTAGTAACTCATGATCACAGCTGTGGTGAGCAGAAAAGCATCTCAGCATGCACAACACATCAAAACTTGAGGTGGATGGGCTACAGCAGCAGAACACCACATCAGGTTCCACTCCTGTCAGCCAAGAACAGGAATCCGAGCCAGGTGTACTAAAAGAAGTAAAATATCATCAATAATTGTTGCACACCTATAATTTTTTATAAACCTGTGTTTTTGTTTGCAATTGCTTGATATCGATGAGAGCAGAGTATTTTCATGAATTTTATTTAATAAAAGATCAAAAGGTGAAACAATAAAGACAATTTTTCACAGGCTTCTTTGCTCATATTTAGCAAGAGTGCCAATATTAGTGGAGGGCACTGTATATCCTTCTTGGCAGCTCAGACCAGTCTGGTCATTCTCCTCTGATCGCTCTCATCAACAAGCAGACTCTCGACTCACATGATGTTTTTGTTTTTCGCACCATTCTGTGTAAACTCAAGAAAAATATCCCAGGAGATTAGCAGTTTCTGATTACTCAAACCAGCCCATCTGGCACCAACAACCATGCCATGGTTGACGTCAAAGAGATCACACTTTTCCCCCATTCGGATGTTATCTGTGAACGGAACTGTAACTCTTGACCTTTATCTGCATGATTTTATGCATTGTGCTGCTGCCACATGATTGGCTAATTGGATATTTCCATAAATGAGCAAGTGTGCATGTGTTCCTATTAAAGTGGACGGTGAGTGCATAAACGTGCAGGACAAAAAAGAAACTGTATGGAATACTGTGACCTTATGCTAGTTTGGGTGTCTGGTTTGGTCAAAAAATATACACATGATGATATTCTCATACCATAACCGATTGTCTGATGAATATAAATATTGTATTTAGAGACATTATTTAATTAAGCCTGCTTAAGTGTTCTGTAGTAGTATTAGTTGCTTGAAATATATTTGAATAAATATTTTGGGTATGTAATTTATCTTCAAGCTAATCTAACTAATTGATTAATCAAAAGAATATTGGTAGATTAATTGATTATCAAAACAGTCATTAGTTGCAGTACTAGCTCTAAGCCAGGACTGTCTCTGGAGTGGCTTAGAGAGGCCCTGATTGCTCTCTTGTTTGGCATGAGATGAACCGTGTGTATGTGTAAGTGTTAAACAGCTTTCACACACTCAGCAGGGCCACTCTTAAGAGCGGCATCACCTCCACTAGCCCCCTTTTCAATCTGGCTGCTTCTCACCCTCTCATTATCACCCTGTCAGGAAACACTCACTACTTACACCCTGCTTTAATATTCAGATTCTAGCTGCTTTATTGGCATGGCATATGTGTTGCCAAAGGTAAAAATAAAAAGTTTGTAAATATTAAATAATAAAATAAGAAATTAAACATTTTAATTATGTATACACTTCTAAAAATATTTTAAAAAGCTGTATAGCAGGAGTCTCAGACTCCCTTTAAATAACAGGCCACATTACATTTAGTATACGGTCAAGTGAACCTTGCCAAAAGATGGAAATAACTGTCTTAATTTAACAGTATTTATCTTAAAGTTCCAAATAAAATACATAAAAGTGATTGCACAAGTATTCACCCCACTTGCTGTGAAACCCCCTAAATATTAGGTGTGTGTGTGTGTGTGTGTGTGTGTGTGTGTGTTGGGGGG
>JANDJT010000092.1:13499073-13512878 GCA_024331685.1 Stegophilus panzeri | reverse complement strand
TGTGTGTGTGTGTGTGTGTGTGTGTGTGTGTGTGTATGTATGTATGTATGTATGTATGTATGTATGTATGTATGTGTATATATATATATATAATATATAAAATGTGTGTGTGTGTGTAGGAGCCAGTCATGTCTGAAGAAGTGGACCTGATAGTGGAGAGCTTACTGAGTGTATTGTTGAGGACCATACTGGAGATTTCCAACCGTCCGCAAACCCCAGCATCGACCTTGCGTCCTCAGAGTCAGGATGTCACGGTGAGAGAACAAAGATAAAGCATGAGAATTACAGTGAGAGTGATACTGCACTTAATATGGGAGGAAAAAAGAATAAAGAGAAGAAAAAGAAACTTTAAAAAAAAAAAAAAAAGAGAGAGACAAAAGCCCCTGAGGGTCCATTAATTACTGTGCAGCAGCTAAAGCCCTTTATACTTCAAAGCCGCTGTGCATCTGGTGAATTGTGGGAGAGCTTTTCCTTTAGATGTGATCTGTGCTTTTTGTGTCGTGCTGTATTGTAGACGCCAACCTCACTGTGTCTCTACTGAATGCTGCTTTTCTTTAGCTCCACTGACCTTTCTGTGTTATTTACTCTCCGGGTTGTGTTCAACAGTGCTGTGTCAATAGAGGATATTTCTGGCATTTTAGCCTCGTTCACCAGAGCTGTTAATCACATGCATTATATATTTTTAGACACGTATCATGAATCCATCAGTGCAGGGGTCATCACCTGGTGTCCAGTTATACGATGTGGCCCACTGTGGACCACAGGGTTAGAGACATTAGGACAGAAAGGGAAGTTACCTTGTCTGGTCTGATTAGTGAAGTGACAGTGTTACTTGGACAGGGTCATATGTTGTTTGTTCTCTACTTCAAGTTCATTACAGACATGTCTCATGAGTTTAGAGGTGTGTAGCGGGAAAGGCAGTGTGCACTTTTATACAGACAGTTAGATATGAAGGCCATGTTCATTACAGGTTGCTCATGCTGCATTTACCAACGTAACACATTTACCTCATTCGTTCATTCATCCATCCATTCATTCATCATCAGTAACTTCTTTATTCTGTTCAGAGTAGTTTAAATGACTAGTTTGTGTATATTTTGGGAAATGAACCACATTTTTAAAGTTTCTTCATGGGCAGGTACAAGCAAAACTTAACTGTGGCTCGAGGCAGGTTTAGTCAAACTTTTTGTGGGAGTGGGAATTAAACAGGTGAAAAGCAAAACCACTTGAAATGGTCATATTGTGTAACTTTATGTATTTTATTTATTTATTATTATTTGATGTATGATGTCCATACATCTCTGTTTCAGGGGGAGTTTGTGGCATGTCTTTTGGCTCTACTGACGCAGATGGGAGATAAACACTACCAGCAGCATCTTCAGCGTTTCACCAGTAAAGATGAGCTGAGGGTGAGAGTGGCCTAAGAGTAATGCTTTTCCATGAACAAAAGTGCTCATACACAGAATATACTAGCAGCAACTAAAACAATAAACATAATTACACATTGTTGTCCCCTTGTGACAGTGTGGCTGCGTCAAGCATAAACCAGGCATCATGTTCAGCTAGCACCAATAAAACAGGGCTGCAGTGGGTTTCTGAAATAAACAGAAGTAATATGAGGAACCAGTTAGAAAAGGATTGATTTGGAGCTATTTATATGCTTCTTCAAATAGAATAGTAAGAATAAATACTGGTTTGTGTCACAATTCACTATAACTTTTCTCGTTTGCTTCAGTTCACATTAATAATACAAAATAAAAATCATGAAAAATTCCTAGTGCTCTGCAGTATCATGTTGAAATCAGGACATTTTCTTGTTTTCAGTTACTGAATTGTCTTTGATTTTGTTTTTGTTCCTATCAGGATTTCCTCCTGCAGATTTTCACCGTGTTCCGGATCCTGATCCGGCCCGAGATGTTTCCTAAAGATTGGACAGTCATGCGGCTCGTCACTAATAAGTAAGAACCTTACCAGCTCTTGATTTCCTAAAGGTAAATAAATAATGGAACGTGGTAGTGCTTGCATTCATGCTTATTGATACACATGCTTCCTTTCCAGTGTCATCATCACAACTGTGCTCTACCTGTCAGATGCTCTGAGGAAAAACTTTCTCAATGACAGATTTGATTATAAGGTATGTGTGTATCGTAGCATCTGCGTATGTGCATGTGGCTCAGAGTGTGTTTTCAGACTGTGGCCTCCTGCCGTGTGTTAATTGTATTGTTCTTCTAGGTCTCAACACACACAGCACTGAGCCAATTGTGGTTGAGAAAAACAGGAAATATTTAGTGTTATTGACTTACACATCTATCTTCTGTGTAAACACACAGTTGAAGGTTGTGTCTTTGTGCTTAACATGAAAACATCCTCACTGGCACTGGGTGTGTGTTCACATGTGTTTAATATAGGTCTGGGACTCGTACTTCTACCTATCTGTAATCTTCATCAACCAGCCCTGCCTCCAGCTCGAGACCTTCTCGCCTTCCAAACGCAAGAAAATTCTAGAAAAGTGAGTATCTTACACACTCCTCTCCTATGCACTAGGTAATTCGTACTGTACTTTGTTGCACTGGATATTATATAATGTTTGCAGTTGTGGGGTACTTCAGTCAGTGTGAAATGTACAAGTATAAAAGTGGCAAAATATTAAAAAAATATATTGTACATTTATTCAACTGTCATGAACAGTCATTGGTGTGGCTTGTGAGTACTTGAATATTCATGCGCATTTGTAATGCCGCTATTTATGCTGGTTTAGCATCTGTTAGATTTGTGAATGCATGTGTGTAGGTATGGAGATATGAGGGTGATGATGGGCTGTGAAATCTTCAGTATGTGGCAGAATCTAGGTAAGAGATTGATGCCATAATCTCTAATCTTTTCCTGCCCAAAAACTTAGTCTAATGTAAAAGTTCATCTCTGTCTTTCTACCCTCCCTCTGTGTCAACTTCTATCTCTCTCTTGCTTTTAAAGGAGAACACAAGTTAAACTTCATCCCTGCTATGATCGGCCCGTTTCTCGAGGTGACGCTGGTTCCTCAGCCGGATCTGCGGAACGTGATGATCCCCATCTTTCACGATATGATGGACTGGGAACAGCGCCGCAGCGGCAACTTTAAACAGGTACAACAGTGCCCCCTGCTGCTTCACTGAGCCTGTGCAAAAAAAATAACCCTGTTTAATTACACATGGGTCGATTTAACCTATAACCCTGGATGATGATCTCTTAGGTGGAGGCAAAACTTATAGACAAGCTCGACAGTCTGATGTCAGAAGGAAAGGGCGATGAAACTTACCGGGAGCTCTTCAACAGCATGTGAGTGAGAGCATATGCTGATTTAATATCTCATATTGAGTAAGTATTTTACAGGGACACCTAGGGCTGTACAGTTAATCACAATTTGGCTTCCTTGATTAATGAAACATTCATGATCTGTGAACACTGCTAAATCACAGATTTTAAGGTATTATTCAGAAAAGATTTCGACATTCAAATGGATGTGCCAGTGTATCGGCTGAAAGAGCAAATAAAAAAAAATGTGTAGAGCTGCTGCTGATGTGTAGTAAATATTCTTAGTATATTCTAATTCAGTTGTTGTGTTTGTAGTTTGACAGACCACTGTATACAGTTTCAGTTTAACTAAACAGAGAGAACTATTCTGTTTTCAATTTATTTTCTCTTTAGTAATACCATCAGTCAGAGCGATATGAGGAAGTGTGATTAAAAAAAATAAATGTTTGACCTTGTATAAGGTGCAATCTACAGTTGCCCATAAGTGCAGTACACAGTAACAAACCAAATACGTAATGGCAAAACCAAGAACACATTAATATTTACTCAAAACAGAAAGGGTAGGCCTTTGCTCATTGCTGATTGGCTACAGAGAGCATGAGTCGAAATGAAATGGAGCAAAACAGAGAGCTGGAGGATGTTTACAGAGGAAATATGAGCCTCAGTGTATCCGCTGAATCTACTTTTATTAGTGCTTATTTTTATCAAGGTCATTTGTATGATGATTTTTTAGATATGTTGTTAACCTGGCATAGCATTAATATGAATAAGAGGATGTTGAAAACCCACCCAAAGAAATCTGTGTTATTCAGAAGGAAGAATTATTCCTCCCTGTAACAACTTTAGTAACTTCACATAAAATGATTTTTGCCAGGCTTTTTCTTTGTGATTTTGATTGTCATAGTCTGTAGCAATCATCAATGAGAATGTGATGTTCAGTAAGGACCTACCCTTTCTGTTCTGAGTTAAATGTTATGTTTCTGAATTTGCCGTTGTGGTGGAGGCATTATGTTTTTGTGCTAGTGAGATTCTCATTAGTATGATATCCCAAGAACGAGTGGTTTGCAGGATTTATATTGAATTATCATTTAACCAGCAGAAGAATTGAATCGACTTTGGAATTAATCCAAACCATGTCAGGGTTATAGTAATGTCTAATGGCTGAAATAGTTTTTCTTCAATAGCTTCCTCCTTGTTTGAAGTACAGTCCCTTCTGAAAGTATTGGAACAAGGCCAGTTCTATTGATTTAGTTATGTACTCAAGGCATTTGGGTTTGAGATCAAACGATAAATGTGAGACAGTGAATCAGAATTTCAGCTTTTATTTCCTGATATTTACATCTAGATGTGTTAAACAACTCAGAAAATGGCACCTTTTGTTTGAACCCACCCAGTTTTCAAAAGATCAGAAATACTGGAACATGTGAGTGACAAGTGTTTCTTGTTGCTCAGATGTGTCATGTTAGATTGATTGTTTAAATACTTAATAGCTCTGAATGTTTACTTATGGTTTGAGACAAAACCAGCCAGTGACATCACAAACAACCTCCGTAGGGCAGGGGTGAAGGTATCACAGTCCACCATTTGACATTGGTGAACAAAAATAGAGAGTCCATAACATAAGATGCAAACCTCTCGTCAGGCCATATTGGAATTCACAAAGAAATACAGAGATGAGCCACAAAAGTTAAGTTCTGGAACCAAGATTAACCTCTACCAAAGTGAAAGGCCAAAGTAAAGTGTGGAGAAAGAAAGGATCTGCTCATGATCCAAAACATACAAGCTCATCAGTGAAACATGGTGGAGGTAGTGGCATGGCTTGGGCTTCTGGAACAGGCTCACTAATCTTTATGATGTAACTCATGGTAGCAGCAGAATGAATTCATTCTGTCTGCCAATTTACAGAGAAATGCATCCAATCTAGTTGGGAGGAACTTTGTCATGCAGCAGGACATTGACTCAAAACACACTGCCAACTCAACAAAGGACTTCATCTCATGTTCATTTTTGATCTCAAACCCAAATGTCTTCAGTGTATAGCAAAAACCAAGAGAATTGGCATTGCTGTTCTAGAGGGGACTGTATATTTTAATGGTATTTGAGACGTACAAATTGCCAACAGGAAGGACTGTACTTGGTGGTGGTGGAGGCATCCCTGTTGATGCTGTTGTTGTTGTCTGTTGTGTTTTCAGTTTTGCTGTTGTGTTTCTGGTTTGTTAATCTGTTTTGCGCACACGGGCCACCGTATCAGCTGTATACAGTTGTAGATAAAGAAGTCATCCTTCTGTTTCAGAATGATTAGGGATCGTTACTAGCCAGCAATTCATATTGGTTCCTTTCACCTATTTGGAAACAGTACAGGCTTACATTTCTGACTTTACAATCATAATGTGTAATAAAGTTTTTTTTGGTTTAATTGGCTTAATAATTGATAAATCTTCATGATTATAATTTTTAAAACATTGTTTTCAATTATCATTTTAGCCATTTACATCCAGCCCTCCCATTGTCCACATATGGCACCAAACACTTCCTACCTCCATGCCTCCAAACCCCAGTGTAATGGTGGTTTATACTCGACCCGCTATGTGTCTTATACGTTGTTAACTGCTTGGTTCTGATAGACGTCCGTGTGGTACTTGCGTATAAATATTTTATAACGGGGGATTGTGAGCTCCTTATGCTTCACCTGTGTGTATGTGTGTGTGTGTGTGTGTGTGTGTGTGCCCGCATGCATATGCCTTGGGTTTCTGTACACATAGCCTACGGACTTATCACAGCTGTATTTACACTGTTCTGTTTGTTTAAGCTGGTGCCAAACAGAAGAATCCCCAACGTATCATTTCTGTTTAATATGCCCAACATGACCTTTAAAGCAGCGTTAGCCAACTGTCTTCCTTTCATATCTTTCTTTAAAAGCTTTGAAATGATTTCTTTCTGATATCAGTACAGAATTTTGATTTATTAAACACTCTCTCTCTTTCTTATGTGCTCTCTTCTTGATCTTATCTGCACTAACAGTACTAACCATGTTACTAACCTGTATGAGTGAGTGTTTCTGACTTAATCTATTAATATGACTTTGTCTCATCTCTGCTTTCCTGGAGTAGAATTCCTCTGTTCGGTCCGTACCCTAGGTAAGACACACTACTCACTGTTTCTGTGGTTGGATCTGTGAGTAGGGTGTGTGTGTGTTTGAGCGTGTGTGTCTTATGGGAGAGATGGTGAGTGTGTGTGCGCAGGATGCAAGTTGAGAACTAATTAATGACTTTTACTTTCTTCTGGGTGTGTTTGTGTCTCAGTCTTTTAAAGAAGATCGAGAGAGAGACATGGAGAGAGAGCGGAATCTCATTAATTGCGACAGTAACGCGTCTAATGGAGAGACTGCTTGATTACAGGTGAGTAAAACAGTGCACACAAACAGACTTCCTTCAAAGTGCGTTTGAATTTGAATGACTTTATAATGTGCCAAAGACAACAAGCATTAAGTAGTAGGTAAAGATTTCTTAAGCAAGAGGAGGCAAGATTATAATTTTAGCATGGAATTTTATGTTTCAGGTTCTTTTTAACTTATTCACAGTGTTTACATTTCTTCTGTGACCTTGAATCCATGTGAAACTCTCTCACTCCATCTTCAGGCCAAATTCCATATTAATTCCTATTGACTACACATGCACACTATATAGGGTATAACATTGTGCCATTCAAGAACCTGCATAGTGCAGTGTTCGAGTCTGATTGGTCAGAAGGTGTTGACTAATTTTCTGTAAGAGCAGCTCTGACAGTCGTGCCAGCTGTAATTCAAATCACTGGCTTATATTAATGTGCTTATTGTCATAACTTATTTCTATAGTAACAGCTAATTCACAGACACTCTGCACAGTGATATATGACAGTTTATAGCTACTATAATATAAGTGATAACAGGCACTAACACATTTCGCAGATGTTTCTCATCATGAAATGTACCTATGAACAGATAAAAGTATGATGTGTCCTTCATTAATAAATGAACCTTTGTAATAGTTGACGCATTGCTCCAGTATAAAAGGAATAAAACACTTCAAGATATGCTGTTATTGGAAAATCATCAACTTCTTGGTTGTAAAAGTAATTTTGCTTTACGTCAGGCTGCGTCACATTACCCCGTTGTTGATTGTTTTCCTGTAACAGCATACCCCGTCATGTTCTATTCCTTACACAGGACAAGATTGAGCTATAGACAAAATTGGTACATATAATAATATTGCTTTTAGTTAACATATGTTCATTGTTATTCATTTAAAAAATGATACAGAATTTTTAAAATATGTGAGGATCATTTGGCCAAAAATTTCAGAAAATGTACAGATTAGTTTTAGCGTTTTGGCTGACATTTCATGTGCAACTGCAGAGTAGGTAATTATACACTTTTTTGTCTTTTTGAAAAACTAGCAGTTAATGCAAATGTAATTATCTTACAAAAAAAAAAAGTAAGAATGAACTGACCAAATATACTTGTGTACTGACGTTTATACAGTAACAGTGTACATCCTCAGTAGTTACATTATAGTTAAAGCTGTAGTTTAATTTCAGTCTAAGGCCATGAGTTTCTGTGTGTTTTCTCCAGGGACTGTATGAAACTTGGAGAAGTGGATGGGAAGAAGATTGGCTGTGCTGTCAGTCTGTTGGTGAGTTTCTTTCTGCACCACCAGCATTAAGGCTGTACCTGCCTGCCCACGCTGGCTTTCACACTTTACTGCATCCCTCTGCTGTGGAGACAACAAGCTGTCAAGCACATCCAAACCGAACAGACCGCCCACAAAGTTTGATTTCTGTAAAGCTGCTAATTTAATGTTTTCAGAGCAACAATGGTTTGGATTATTCAGCCTTTGAGTCTTTGAGCGTCGAGTTGAAAAGGTTTCTATTGCTCACGTCAACGCTCGAGTTGTTTCCCAGCATTTCTTTTTTATTAATTTTGTTTTCTGAGTTCACCCCCATACAAGAATCCATAGCAACAGCCTGGGTATGTGGGTGGACAACTCGGGTCTCATTAATTTATAAAGCAAAAAACACTTGGTCCTTGGCCCAGTTGTCCATCTCTCTCTCTCTCTCTCTCTCTCTCGCTCTCTCCCTCTCTCTCGCTCTCTCCCTATTTATCTCTGTTTGTGCAGAACTTCTATAAGACAGAGCTGAATAAGGAGGAGATGTATATTCGCTACATCCACAAGCTGTATGACCTGCACTTGAAAGCACAGAACTACACAGGTAATGGCACGCGTGGGTGGAAGAGTGATACTCTACAGGGGCATGTGGGGTGGATTCTGGAAAGAAAAGAGAATGATGGCAGCCTAGTGGGTGTGTTGTCGTGACTCTGTGTGCTTTTTGTGTGTCTAGAGGCTTCTTACACACTGCTGCTGTACGACGAACTGTTGGAGTGGTCAGAAAGGCCACTGCGGGAGTTTCTGAGTTACCCCATGCAGAGCGAGTGGCAGAGGAAAGAATACCTGCACCTCACCATCATCCAGAACTTTGATCGCGGCAAGGTCCCAGCTCTACTTTCTGATACCAAAGTCTTTCTTTTCTTCTTTTTCTTCTCATATGGTTTCTTCTTCTTACACCTTTGGCTTTAATTGAACTCATATCACCTAATGTACAGCGCAAACCCCTATTTCCCTTGTATATTCCTTCCTTCCTCCCTCCCTCCTTCTTTCTTTCTATTTTCCTGTCTGTCTCTTTTTTTATTTTCATTTTTTTTTTTTTTTTTTTCTTTCTTTTCTCTCTCTTTCTCTGACTATATCTGTCTGTCTTTCTCTCTTCTGTTTCTTTTCGTCATCCCTTCCTTCCTTCTCATGCTTTGTTTCTTACACTTTCTTGTTTAAACAACGCTTTTGTGTGATTTTATTTGTGATCTGTTATTTGTACATGTGTGTATGATTTTGCCATCCCTCAATCACTTTTATCTTCTTAAAAGCACACTACTACCTTTAGGTAATGCAGTTCTAGTTTACCTTTTTCCTTATTCTCAAGGTTGTTTGTAGCCTGCCTGCTGCGTAGAAACATTTGCGTGTCATCATTTCGACTCCATCACCTACTGATCAAAATAGCAGTTGGAGATCGTCTTTTCATTAGTTACCCATCACAACAAAATGACATTTATTGTACATAATTAGCACCCTCATCAGCAGCAGCTTGAATGAAAGTAAAACCTCACTGCTCCCAATGCCTAGTCTCCTTCTGTACTCCTGAATCACGCCATGTGTGTATCATTGCTAGAGGATTAGGAAGCAGCAGGGAAGAAAACATTCCGTTTAATTAGCATCACAGCAAAACACTCTTGCTTCACTGTGAAGTAAGTTTTAATGCAAGTAATTGTGTTGATGATCATCTGCTGCCCCCCACTGGAAGTTAACCTGGCTGCTTACATGGTGTTACACCTGCTTTATCTTTTCCACTCAGTGTTGGGAGAACGGCATCCTCCTGTGTCGAGAGTTGGCTGATCAGTATGAAGCATACTATGATTATAGAAACTTGAGCAAAATGAAGGTATGTTCCTCTGTTGATTATTGTATTTACCTCAAGAGCTGTTTCTTTTACAGTGCAACACAGAGCAGAATTATGTGCACTGACATTCTTCTTCTGAAATGTCCTGACATATCAGATGATGGAGGCTTCCCTGTATGATAAAATCATGGACCAGCAGAGACTGGAGCCCGAGTTCTTCCGAGTGGGCTTCTATGGGAAGAAGTTCCCCTTCTTTTTACGTGTAAGTAGTGACACCTACCAAAAGCTGAGACACGGTCTGGGCAGTATATTCCTAAAGACTTGGATAAACAGCTTTAAAAATCCAGTCAGATACACAAAGTCTAGGCATTGCATATTTTCCATTGACTTTTATTTTAGATTTTTATAGAGACTGAAAAATTTGGGAATTAGGAAACACATACTAATTACTAGGAATGACACACTAATATAAGCTTTTGATGGACTGTTTCGATTTGAGTCACTGTAAGGTTTTCTATCTTCTTCTATCTCTGAAAGCAAATGATTGATGATAGGTCTGAGAGCTTGTCTTGCTTGCACACTTTAAAACATTTTCTTCCCCTAAATGTCTATAGATCTAAATGTGAATTAAGGCTATTAACATTATGTAGTGTGAGTCCAACGTTTTCCATGTTAATATATTTTACAGTCAACCGTGTCTTCCTCTTTGTTTTCATGTCCACTTGGTGGCACTCTTACCCACTATGTATGTTTGATTCGGGTGTTTGTGTATGTATTTGCTTGTGTGTGTGTGTGTGTGTGTGTGTGTGTGTGTGTGTGTGTGTGTGTGTGTGTTTGGGTGTTTGTGTATGTGTGTGCTTTTCAGAATAAGGAGTTTGTATGCCGTGGTCATGACTATGAGCGTTTGGAAGCTTTCCAGCAGCGCATGCTCAATGAATTCCCTCATGCCATTGCCATGCAACATGCCAACCAGCCAGACCAGACCATCTACCAAGCTGAGGCCCAGTGTATCCTTCTACCAACGCGCACACAAACACTACAAGATAACGACTATCACAAAATAAAACTCTCCATTATTTATGAGCTCTACATGCAAACAGATGTTTGCAGAGTATGTAGTATAAAATGAATCCCAGCTGTGTTTGCTGTTGCTTTTCAGGTGTGAACGGCACTCGCAATTAGGGTACGTGGCATTTTGTGCAAGCTCAGGACTACTTCTGTAAATACGCGTCTGTACGGTTGCAGAAAATCGATTCTCTCCCACAGCCACTGCGAGCTGGCTCCGGGAGATGCTAGGTTGTGGATACAATCTTGCACGGATGACGGGACAAATATGTGGAAGGCTGGAGCATGTCGAATGTGGGCCTTTCTCTTGAGTGCAATTAGAGCAGACATGAGTGGTCAAACTGCATTAGCCTAGTGCTTTGTTATCCTTACAAGCAATTAATCAGAACCCTTCCTGGATTACTGCCATACTTAATTCATATTTCTGTGTTGATGAGTTCTCATAGATTTGCTGTGTGACCCACAGTCTGGCACTCATGTGTACATATGCTCAGGGGTTAGGACAGGTTTGGCTGTCCTTTTAAGTGCATGCATTTCAGTGTATAACTTGTCTTATAGAGCCTGTATACATTTATATTTATGGCATTTGTCAGACACAACTTGCAGAAGTGCTTTCAGTTCTCATTAATAAATGCGTAATCATACTGATTGACAAGGTCAGGGACTAAAAGAACTGTCAGTCTAAAACCCTACTGGGGAGGTTAGTGTAATATGAAAAATACACACATTTTTTTTAAATTAGTAAAGTGCTAATTTATGAATGCTAATGAAGAGGTAGGTTTTTTTTTCGTTGTTTGAAGACAGCCAGTCACTCAGCTGTTCAGAAATCTAGGGACCACCTAAACACCAGAACCGAGAAGAGCCTTGATGCATGCCTTCCTTGTACACTGAGAGATGGTGGTTACAGCCGAACAGTGCTAGAGGATTGGAGGGAGTGTGGTGCAGGGTGTGAACTTTTTTCAGGTGGGTGAGTCCTGGTCCATTTTTTGGCTTTGTAGATGCTGGTAGCTTCAGGAATCCAGTGGAGGGAGTGTAGCAATAGGGCAGTATGTGGGAAGGTTGAAAACAAGGATCAGTTACAGAGGTTGAATTGTCCTCAGAGGCAGAGGACTATTGTCTGGGGAGATCACAAAATCCTGACATTGGGATGCATCGCCTGAGATGAACAACAGTTCGGTTTTGCTAGGATTAAGTTTCAGCTGAATAGCTGCCATCCATGTTGAGATTTCTGCCAGACATGCAGAGATCCGAGCAGAAACATGAGTGCATGAGGGAGGAAATGAGAGGATAAGTTGATTGTCGTCCGTATAGCGGTGGTATGAAAACCCATGTGAGGATATGACCTCATCAAGAGATAAGATGAGACCAAGCACTGAGCCTTGTGGGACACTAGTGGAGAATCTGCATGGAGTAGATTCCTTCTGTTTTACCTATTATGATCGTCCCTCCAGGTAGGAAGCAAACCATTTCCATGCCATGCTATGAATTTCAAGACTCATGAGAATGGACAAGAGAGTCTTGTGGTAAACTGTGCTGAAAGGTTGAGGAGCATGAGGACTGATGACAGTTTGGCTGATTTAGTGGCATGGAGCTTCTCAGTGATGGTGCAAGGGCAGTTTCTGTGGAATGTGCCACTTTGAAGTCAGACTGGTTAGGCTCTTCAAGGTTGTTCTGGGTGAGATAGACAGTTGGTTGTACACAGTGCATTTGAGACTTTTAGAAAGACAAGAAAGAAGTGATACCGGTTGGTAGTTGCTGAATTGGTTTCTTCAGCTGAGACTAACACTGTATACTAGTAGTGTTCTTTATACTGTATACATGTGCGTGGCTGAATGGTACATGTAAAATACATGGAGAACATTTATTTATCTATTAAAAAAAAGAAAAAAAACATTCAGTGTTTTAAAGTAATTGCTTCATGGGTAGTAAAGAGCTGCTTATAGGGGCAGCAATGGAAATGGCAATTAATGGAATAGAGAAAATAATTTCTTTACAAAAAAAAAAAAAATTCCTTTCATGGATAGGCAGACTTTCCATCTCTCATTAGACAGAAAAAAGTTTTAGACTTTGAGTGGAAACATTTTTGAGAAGAATTCACTCATCATCATTACTGGATGATGTGAGGATTTTCATTTTGTAAGATACTTGTTTGTCAGTAAATGTATTTGTTTAAACATAAATCCCCAAAAGTACCCCCAAAAAATCAAAAGTCTTATGAATACTTATTACAGTGTGTAAGAATAATTAATAGAGATTTATATTCTGTACTATATTCAACTATATTGATTTTCCCCCACAACAGTGGTATGGTCTATTCTATATAAATTCATGACATATAATCCCAACTATGTCCATTGGTTGAGTACTTATCAAGGCTCTGTATTTATTGTAATCGGACAGTGAGGGGACAGAGATGGGGTCTGCTGGGATAGTGTTCGAGATGGGAAGAATATGTGCATACCTAACTTCTGACACTGTTGTTGTTCATATTTTGTATTCAGTATTGGCAACAGCGTTCAGTGATCTATTGATTATCATTCTCACACCTGACCACATCTCTGTAACACTCCTTGACACAATCCTGACTCAGACCTGCAAATCTACGCAGTGACTCCAATCCCAGACAGCCAGGACGTCCTCCAGAGAGATGGTGTTCCGGACAACATCAAGAGTTTCTACAAAGTCAACAACATCTGGCGTTTCCGCTATGACCGCCCCTTCCACAAGGGCACCAAAGATAAGGAGAATGAGTTTAAGGTGGGCTGGCACTGCAAGGTTTCACTTGTTTCTCTGCTGTCTACATGCGTCTTTGTCTCTTTTCTCATTTCCCATCTCGGGATATATCTGTCCTGTTTCCTCTGTATGTGACTTGGGTATTCATGCCTGTAATGTGTGTGTGTGTGTGTGTGTGTGTTTGTGGATAGGTGCAGCATGTGTGTAGAGCTCAGGTGTGCTCTCATGTGTTG
>JANDJT010000092.1:13475812-13486240 GCA_024331685.1 Stegophilus panzeri | reverse complement strand
TGTAAAGTAGTGAGTGTACAGCTTGTGTAACAGTGTAAATTTGCTGTCCCCTCAAAATAACTCAGCACACAGCCATTAATGTCTAAACCGCTGACAACAAAAGTGAGTACACCCCGAAGTGAAAATGTCCACCAATAGGGAATGTAAAAGTTTTGAGGATCATCAAGGTGTGTTTTGCCAAAATTCAAGCTGAGATGAGCCTTAATGTTCTTCTGGGTTAGCAGTGGTTTTTGCCTCACCACCCTTCCATAGATGCCATTTTGCGCAGTGTCTTTCTGATATTGGAGTCATGAACAGTGACCTTTATTAATGCAAGAGAGGCCTGTAGTTCCTTTGTTGTTGTCTTTGGCTCTTTTGTGACTTGTTGGATGAGTAGTTGCTGTGTTCTTGGAGGAATTTTGGAAGGTCAGCCAAATCTGGGAAGGTTCACTACTGTGCTACTACTCTACTTCACTAGTGAGTTTTTTTTTTTTTGGAGATAATGGCTCTCACTGTGGTCCTTTGGAGTCCCAGAACCTTTGAAATACTATTTCAATCACCTTCTTCCTCATCATTTCTGGAATTTCTTTCAACTTTGGCATAGTGTGTTACTGGGTAAGACCTTTTAACCAGCTTCATGCGGTTGGAAAAGTTCTATTTAGGTGTTGATTTGATTGAACAGGGTGGCCTGGTTGTGTCTAGTCCAGCTAAACCCCATTATGAATGCAGTTTCCTAGATTTTGGGAATTAGTAACCATGGGGGCAAATACATTTTCACACAGGCCCAGTTGCTATTGGATAACTTTTTGCTTCAATAATTAATATTATCATTTAAAAACTGTATTTTGTTTTTACTCAGGTTCCCTTTGTTTTATCTTTTTTTGTTTTAATTTCTGAAACAATTTAGTATGAGATATACACAAAAACAGAAGAAATCACAATAGTTTTTCACTGTACTGAATATACAAGGTGTTGCAATCTGCTGTGTTCTAGGTTAACCTGAGCCTGTTTCACATCCCCAAAATAAGATGATACAATAGTCCAAGCTAGATGTGGTAACGGAAACATTTGCTAGCATAGCATTGTTTCTTAAATAAGTTTGTTAATGTTTCCTAAATAGATTTTTCCTAGTAATGCTTTAGGACCACTCCTGTGTTTAATCCACTGAATAATAGCCTTAAGAGGAATAACTTAATAATAAAGCATGCCTTTAACGGGTAAAGTAGTAAAGTTTTCAGCAGCCAGTCTAGGGATGCACCGATACCAGTACTCAGGTGTTGGCCTGATACTGTGCTCATGTACTTGTAATCGTACTTGTAAAACTACCCCGATACAACCGCACCGATACCACTTTGACAATGTGACATAGCCTAACCTCTCGTCAGTTGAGCAGGTAGTCGGAAGAGGAGCAATGTCAGCAATTTGGAGATATTTTAAGATATGTGATGATGATGATGATAAAAGTAGATGCATACTGTCTTGCCATAAAAGCCCAGACTCGACCTCAGTAGTGTTCCACTATCAAAGCTCACATAGTTTATAGACCATAATCTGTTGTCTCTCCCCCTGTCTTATAATGCTGACAGTGGTGGCTTTTAACGGAGCCTGTTTTCCTGAAAAATAACAACTGGCAGATGTGCAAGCCACTTAGCAGGAACCTTCAGCGTATAGCAATATGTTTCGTTCCTTCCAAGATGGCTGTTGGCCATGTGGCTGATGGTTAATCGTCTCAAATGTTTGTCAAATAGTGAAGAATGTTTATGCATCTTTTTGAACAGGGTCTCCTGCTAAAAATATGAGATCACAGTCGCCAGGTGCAGTATCAAGGTCACCACAAAAGGTAGGTTTTTGTTTTTTTGTTTTTTTGTTTTTGTTCTCTCAAAGTTTCATAGTATTAATGTGATGGTGCTTATAGTGCTGCCCACTCAGCCTTTGGGTTCACTGTTGTGAAAAGTATGGTGGAGTTGCCTGAACTGGGATATGACAGTAAAATACCAATTCTCATTACATAATCACATTTATTTACTCTCCATGATTTATCCAGTTAAGCAAACGAATAGAGCTTTGTTTTAATATTTAATGCAACATATCAGACACTACCAAGCATGATCTAATATACTTGTGTCCTTATATGCACCACACTAGGAGGCATACCAGTTTGTGAAAGCCAGATATATCTCTCTGTCTGTCCCCAAAATGCATGCATGCACGCACACACACACACACACACACACACACACACTCTCACACCCACCGACTTTCAGATGTATTAATTAGGAATATGCCTTCTTCCTCATTTTAATATTAGGAATATCAGTAAGGGTTAATGAATGCATATTGGTTAACTGCTTGCAGAGGAAGGAAAAAAGTCTTTCATGTGGCTTAATGAATGATCATTTTCTTCCCATCAGTGGCTACATGTGTTTGTGTTTGACATGCGTAATATGGAGAAATGTGAAACCTACTACAAAAATTTTACTGAATGTCAGTTCAAGATTTCAGCCTATAGCCCTGCTGTAACAGTGTGCACTCTGACGGTTTAAATTCAACGGCAGATTTCGTGAAAGTTCTGTCAAAGTGTAGGAGTAAAAATATCATTGGGTTAACACTCCTTCCATGGTAGTGGATGTGTTTTAATAATCTCTTGGGCAGTACAGGTATTTGCATGTTATATTTACTTGAAGTATTGAATGAAAACACAAGTGAATGCTCCATGCAAGCACACCATGAAAACTGGAGCAGCCGTGACGTGCAGTGTTGCTTTTGGTGTAAACTGGCAAATCTACAAACCTGAGGTACCTGGTTTATGTCCAGTGCAGTTTAAGACTTGAGGTTGTACTGAATGCAACTGGAAATATATTCTCATTTCTTTTGTTCCTCGAGCTCCATATGTGACCACCTGCTCCTGCAAGCATGAGAGTTAAACACCTGCTTCTGAGAGTTTTTTCAATCCCGTTGCACATGTGAACACCAGGGCACTGGTGCTCTCTGCATTATAACATTACTAGCCATAGCTTTTCTTTTCTTATTTTCTCACTGACTTCACGTGTATGCTGTGCAAAACGAATAACCGGAATAGCGATTTCAGTTTTTGAATTCAAGGTATTTGAATATCTGTGCACACTAATTTGCAGGGTAGCTACACCTCAGAATGGGCCATATGACTCCATAAATTCATTTTAAAATCCTTTCTGCTGTATGAGCAGGAAGACAAGATCATTGTGTAAAGGAGTATATTTGCCTTCAAAGGTGAGAAGGCTCTAAGCCAATACAATCCTCTGCTTCTCTGACTAATCAGAGTTTCATGCAACTGATGTTTGAATTCATTCGATCCAGAGCCTGTAATTGTGCCTTTTTCTCCTTTGTCATGTTTTCAGTGAGCAGTGCATATAGATTTCAGCTCAACCTTTCTGCAAGCCAGATTATTACTAATTACCCATTTATTCTACATTACGTAAAAAAAAGTATGTAGAGAAACTGATAGGGCTGTGTGTGTGTGAGAGAGAGATGTGGTTTTCAGAAGCAGTGGTGAAAGGTTTATGTATGCTGTATGCTTGGTGTAGAGTGTAGACAACTACTGAGACCTGGACACTGAAATAAATACACAAACACACACGTGCGCACACACACACAGACACATACACGCGTGCACACACAGACAGAGACACAGACACATACACGCACACAGACAGACAGACACGCACAAACAGAGACAGACTCACACACACGCAGAGACAGACACATACACATACAAAGAGTGACACAGAGACACGCGCGCACACACAGACACAGAGACACACACACAGACAAACAGACACACACAGAGCCCTTCACTGGATTGTCAGTTCATAGGTGCAGACTGTGAAAGGACAAAGTTTTGAGTGTATTTGAGTGCCATGAAAACCCATGAACAGCACTTCAAAAATGGATTGGCTTGCAGTTTGTTTTAAATTAGGCCTCTCATACAATATGCATCATTTATAAGGTCCAAAGAGTGGGTGGCTGTGAAAATACACTTGCTAAATTAATTAGGTGTAGGTCTAACTGTGCTAGTTGGAAAATTGAACATTCATTTCTTTTGAATTTATTTTAAATATGTATGTTATGTATGTGTTATACATGAAATATATATGCAGTCGTGTAATTTGCAAATAAAAAACTTTAACAGCACGTTAAAAATAGTACTTTAAAATAGTACTTCATGAGGACCAGTTGTTTGCACAGCATTGTTCATTGACCAATTGGACCAAGTCCAATTGCGATCCAGTCTAGTGCAGCACATCTCACTTTAATGTTAATTGAATCCTTAAGTAGCTTTATCCCCTGTGTCCTCTCACATTTTCACATCTACATGAGGATTCATTAATATTGGCACGAGATGTTTTACCCTACATTCACTGTCATTTGTAGGCATGCACTATGTGGCTTTTTTAACTTCTGATAAGGTGGTAGACTAAATATATGGAATAAAAATGGATGTGTTTATCAGTGTTGCTTTAGTTCAAAATCCATTTCAAACTAAAGTAGCAAAAAACCAGCACAGGCTTTAGGGTTTGTACTATCATTTACTCAAACCACTTGTTTGCATTTGTTGCTTTACTGCAGTCCATGTAATCTGTCTGGAATTTTTATTTAATTTATTTGTTAAAAACATTTCTTCGTGCTGTTTCATTGTTGTTGATTGAATAGCAGCACCATGCTGCGCTCTTTTATAGCAAATACATTTTTGTTTTGTCACTTGCTAGTGTTGTTAATGTAAGGTTACAGTAGTTTGAATCTAAATCCTACCAGGTGTCAGGGTAAAATATAATTATACATTGCCCTGCATAAGTATTCACCCCCTTGATTCTTTTTGGGGTTTTTTTCAGAGTTGTGGTTATGCCATATTCTATCCATTTTTGAATAATGGTGCTCTGTGGGATATTCAGAATATATAATATTTTTAATAGCCAAACCTGATTTTCCAGAAATTTTTCCCCAACTTGTTTTCATTGCTTCTTGGTCTTCATGTTTGTTTAGGCATGTTCTCTAACGATCTGTGGGGCCATCCACGATCAGCTGTATTTATAGTGAGATCATGTAACACTCTAATTGCACACTGATCAACGTGATGATTATATATCGATGAAACATCAATGAAGTATAATCCTAATTAGGTCCCTCTCAGTTCCAGGTTGTAACAGTACAAAATGTGGAGACATTCAGGTGGGATGAATACTTGTGCAACTCACTGTTCCAGATCTTATGAATCATTTTTGTATTTATTGCCCTGACCATGTATTATCCGATTGTCGACAGTCTTGTGACATTTGTTACTGTGTGTGTGCAGTACTCTGTGCCTCCCTTCACACCCTCGCCCACGGAGTGCCCACCAGCAGGACTCGTACCCAACTCCCCCGTGCTCTCTGGCAGCTACAGCAGCGGCATCTCGTCTCTCAGCCGCTGCAGTGTTTCTGAAGCCTCAGGCACCGAAGCCACACCCTCCACTGACCATGCTCTCCCCACCTCCACCTCTAGTGGCTCTGATGAGCTTTTTCGGCGAGAGAACAAGACTCCGCCCCCTTACAGCAGCAACCCGCGGCGACCGGTGCCCCTCCCTCATAGCCTTTCCATTCCTACGAGTGCTGATGCTCCACCCATTCCACCAAAACCCCACCAGCTTCGTAGTGTTAAGCCAGTGGAGCAGCTGCCCAGACCCCGCCCCCTTCCCAGGAAAGTCTCTCAGCTTTAATACTGCTGGAAGAAAATACCATGCACCACCAATTGCACTTTCTGTCTTTGGGGTTGATTAACCCAGAATTTCAATTTACATAACAAACAGACTGGGTATGTAGGAGGTTATGGCAGGGGTATTACTGCTAATTCCTCCACTTTTCAGCAATCACAGATCAAGATGCTCTTGCTCTGAGTACCAGGGCATTTTTACATTTTGTAAATACTGTTTTGCCTTAAGTATTGAAAACAGAATATTTTACCATTGGGTAATGCATGTTTCTAAGTACATTTTATGTACATTCTACTTTTTTAAATGGCTCAGAGGTGCTACAGCCCTCCGTTCGGCTCTTCTTGCAGGCACTAGATAATATCCATGGCTTTGTTCACACTTGGACCCATACAGTAAAAGAGGCTGCTTTTTTTAAGAGGCCAGTTCACCAAACCACTTTATCCAACTGCAGGAGAATGTTTTACATGATTTCAGAGGTCACGGGCTTGTTGATTTGAGTACATCTGTAGATAGAACCGCAGTCATTTTATACAGAACACTCATCCTTCACCTACTTGTTAGGATGAGGCTTATGGTTTACATTATTTGGTCAGCACTCACAGCTGACACTTCAGAACTAAAGCCTGACCACACAAATGCTTGAGTTAGGTTACGATATATTGTGCCAAAGGAACAGGGAAACTGCATTTATGCTGAGGCAGTCATGCTATATTTGCATTATCCAGCTCAAGATTCAAATTAATTCTCTGTTTTTCTGTCTTTCTTTTTTTTTTTTTTTTTTTTTTTTTTTTTTTTTTTTTTTTTTTGAAAGACAGTCATGTTAAAGTACGATTGGTTTAGTCAGTGGCATAACTGGATATGCCATGACAGGTTGGTACTCATGTTACACTGCCTGAGTAATATTTCGGAAAGGAGCTGAAGGCAGAAGTATTTGGCTATGGGCATAGCAGGAGCTAGCCTAATTAAGGTGCAGTGCATGGTGACTTTTTTTAAACACATGCTGAATTTGCTGGAGCCTTTACAAAAACGGAGCCTTCCATTCTTCGTATTCACATTCTACTATGCCTATTACACGTACTATTCACATACGTGAATTGAAATTGAAATTTGCCCATGTTGCCATATCTCACTCTCAGAACTGCCAGTAGGAATTTTAGGGAATTGTTTATTTGAAGGTCGTGATCACAAGACTCTATAGTGGGCTGTGACAATATATCCGAGTAATGATTAATTATGATATTAAGATTTTGCCATTTGTAATTATACGAATACATTGTATAGTAGTACATATTTTTGTACACCTCATTAATTGAGGTATTTAAGGCAGTGGTTCTCATACCACATCAGTCAGTTTTAATTTATGAACTATGTAAAGAAAAAAAACATGGGGTGTTTATGTTAGGGAGAAATAATCAGTGATGTTGATTAAGAAATTACAGAAATTATTTTTTTTTTTCTAATAACAAATTGCCAACAATTCATTTTTTGTTTATTATGGCACAACATGCAATCATTTCTATCCATTTGCAGTTACTTTTAATGTTGTGGAACATCTGGAAAACAAACTAGTTCCTGTTATGATTTCCATTATAGCAGCTGTAAACAGTCATTCTCTTACCCAACTCTTTTTTTTTTTTTTTTTTTTTTATCTATCATTAAGTTAATAAGACAAAAATGTAGCTTGTTAGCAGGAAACTGCAAAGTCCTCCATCCTGAAGACTTTCCCCTGGCCAAAAACCTAAAGGAGCAGCTTTACAGCTAACATGTGCAGTGATATATATATATATATATATATATATACCTGCCAATTGCCTTATAGCTGGCACTACTGCCAGAGCTGCTGTAAATTAATCAGCTAATTTTGACCAATGAGATTTGAGAACTCAAGCACGCTGTAGTATAATTATAGTAAAGAGTTTGTTTTCAGTTGTTTTTATTTTATCATTAAATTTTTTGCCTTATTGTAATGCATCAAATATCATGTATTTGCAAAAATTACTGTTTTATATAGATGTGTATATTGTCACAGCCCTATTTATAATTTAATCTATATATTAATCTACTACATTTTTGCTATACATAATCATTTACACACAAACGTTCGACAACACACTGATTTGGGCATTTGTGTTTTTGTGCCCTGCAAATGAACAGGAGTTCATGGAGTTCATTTTAATGGAAAATATTGATCACCTCTCTTACATCTACATTCTTATTTCGCTTTATTTCTGGAAAATTAACTATTGTTCACATTTTGTAAGCCATTTTTCAAACTTGGATTTGTTGAGAACTTTGGACAAACCTCTTAACACGAATCAGTGCTTGAAAAAATTGTAAATTATATAAAAATGTTCTTGTAACTATACCAAATACAATAACTTCTCTATTGTAAATATAATGTTTTTAAAAGAAAGTGTAGCTATAACAAATTTACAGCTTTGAATGTTGGAACATATTATAATTATAAATGTTAAATATTTATGTTTTTTTTTTTTTTTTTTTTTTTTTGGGGGGGGGTGGTTATAGAACAAATGTTGTTGAGCTTACACTTTTACTGTACATTCTAATGAATTCCTGTTAAATAAAATTTTTCAACAACCACATTGTGTTGGATATATCTTTCCATACCTTTTCCTTTACTTTTCCTATATGTATGCAAAATATATATTGTGAAAGAGGAATGTAGACAAGGGAAATAAGTACGCTTTTTATAATGCTTAAAGCACTGCTGTTCAAAACAGTTGCTCTCATATTTCTCTTGATATTCTGCTGCATTTATTATTATGGATTATGGAACTAAAACATATCAAACCAACTCAAATTGATTTCCATAACCCGACTAAAGTCTTTGTAATTGACCCGAGGTGGGTGGGTGTGTGTGTGTGTGTGTGTGTGTGTGTGTGTGTGTGTGTGTGTGTGTGTGTGTATTTGGTGAGCTGTTAAAAATTGAGTGGAAGAAAAATGTTTAATAGCACTGAAATATTCTCAGGTGTATTTGCCCTTGATATACAATTATGATGCAGGATTTTACAGTTTGCATATTGTTCAGCTAACATGAACACTGAATTTATTGATGTATATAAAACAGATCACTGCTAATTAGCTTTCCTCGTGGTGTGTGTGTGTGGACTCTTCTGTATTACTCATGCTGTTGTCAGAGCTGTGTGTGAGACCTGGATTTGCACACATCTTGCTGCCACAGGCTTTTTGTTGTTGACACAGTGGTGTTGGGTTTGTTCCAGGCTTTTTTCAGTAAAAGTATACACTTTGTTTAACAGCTGCATAATTATGACCGTAAATGTAATTCATTGTCTACTCTTTGACAAAACAAAATATTTCCGGCAATCTAAACAATCTTTTAGTTACCGTCATCTGCACTTTGTTAAATCATTCAGTGATCAAATCATCTTTCGGCTGCTCTTGTTAGGGGTCGCCACAGTGGATCACCCGTCTCCATTATGGAAATGATTATGGTTTATGATCCACATATTTGATCTGGCACAGGTTTTTACTCCGGATGCCCTTCCTGACGCAACCCTCCATTTTATCTGGGCTGGGACTGGCACTGAGAGTGCAGTAACTTGTGCAACCCCAATGGCTGGGTTTGGTGCCCAATGTGGGGCTCAAACCCACGATCCTGAGATTATGAGGCTCATGCTCTACCGACTGACTGTTGGTTCCCTTACATACAAACCACATCCATAACATCATGACAGTAAAATGTGATCGTGTTTTTTTTTAAAAAAAAAAAAAAAAAAAAAAAAAAAAAGTAATTGGAAATAATTGGATCGTGCAAGAAATCACACTTGACAATAAGCAGATTTTGCAAAAAAAAAAAAAAAATCTAATGTGAAAAGTGAACTATGTAAAGATAATCACATGGAAATTATGGAATCATATGTTTAAAAAAAAAAGTAGTGAAAAATTAATTGTGTAAAAAATCCACATGAAAATAAAGGAATATTGTAAAATAATCACATGAAAATAAATCAAACGTGAGTAAAAATTCACATACAAAAATGAATGAATTGGAATCATGAAATCATGTAAAATAAAATAAATTAATCAGGTGTAAAAATCATGAAAGTAAACAAATAGTGAAAAAGTATCATTAAAAATATCACATGAATTTAAGTGAATCATGTAAAAAATACATTTGAAAGGAAAGTTGTGTAAAAAAATCATGTGAAAAACTTATAATGTTAAACGACTTCACTTGTGACACTGAATGAATTGTGAAAATCACGTTTGAAAATAAATCGTGTAAATAAAGGAAATGTGAAAATAAATGAATAATTTGAACAAAATAGGAAAATAAAATTATCATGTTGAAGTCCCAGTTGAAAATGGAATGATTATTAGTAGGCTTGTGAACTGTGTAAAATTAATCACATGATCATAAATTAGTCAAAATGTGTGAAGTGTCTAAAACCCATGTGTAAATTTTAAATGGGATTATTATGTGAAGTTCATGTGACTTTTCTGTAAGGGTTGTTAGAGTAACCTGTCAGTTGCTGCTATTTGAGACAATTCATCTCATATCTCATAAACTCGAGCAGGATTTTAGCATGTATGAACACTGAAATCAGCATAGGCAGAGCAATCTTATATCTTGCCTCCAGATGATAAACAAGTGGCGAAATGTGCGTGTGTGTGTGTGTGTGTGTGTGTGTGTAAGCGAGAACAGAGAAAGAGGAGCAGACCTTAGTGCTGCAATGCCTTCA
>JANDJT010000092.1:13438778-13450724 GCA_024331685.1 Stegophilus panzeri | reverse complement strand
ACAGTGACATTCAGCCATCCATGAAAGGAAAAGAGGAAAAAAAACATATGCCTTAAAAAAGCTCATAATAAAATGTTACCAAATTAAACTGAACTGAGTAACTGAAGTAGACTGCTCATGCATGTTAAAATGGTAACAAAACCTGCCTAGATTTAGATATGTGAAAACAAAATGAAAACTAAAGTTAGCTAGTTTATCTAGGTAGTTCATTTGATGCTGAAAGGGTTAGGAACTTGTTAGGGACACTGTTTTTGTGTAACATATGGAATCACAGTTACAGTCTAGTGACAGATTGTAAATCAAAATAATTCACAACAAGACAACAATCGTAAACGCAGGATCCACAGGACAATATCTGTGAAGTTTTGACCCTATGATGTTTATAATAAACAAAATATATTTCCTAGTTTTATGTTGGAATGCCTGTTTCACCAAGTCAATAATTCTGACACAGAACAACTGCTTTTATCGTATCAGAAAGTAGCAAAAACGTGAAGTAAAAAGATACCAAGATTAAACTGAGCCAAATAACCAATATTTGTAAAAGGATTTTTTTTTTATGTTAAGAAAATAATATTACCTGCATAAACTGAGCTGTGTGACAGTTTAAAAACTGTTATCAAGTTAGCTAGCTATGGATAATTCAAAGATTGGGGTGCCATGTGTGTACCACTGATATTACATTGACAAATATGTAAAGATAAAATACATTTTAAACATAAAGTAAAAAGTGATAAAGCTAAAGTGACCATCACAACAATGTTTCTGTTTCTGATAAAAAACTAAAAAGTTTTTGCCTGTTCCAGCCCACTACATATTCATATTTTAAAAATCATATTATTTTTGCATAAATGTATGACTCTTATATTTTCATTTCCACCAACATGAACTCAATTCTATTACCTAATGTCATGTCAGTGTGAGTTCGCGACTACAGTTCCCAGAGGGCAGTGCCGACTACAAACATGGCCGGCATGAACTACACTTCCCAACCATGCACACACTCATGTTCACCGGAAAACTGAGTGAGATCACCTGTGTAGCACAATAGGTTATATAAGGCCTCGTTAACTTCCGCGCTTCGTGAAGTAAATGCTCAGCAACCCTTTTCCTGACGTTCACCAAGCCTTTTGTCTACGATTTGGATTTCTACGGTTTTTGAAGTTTTCGCCTGTTCTTGGATTACAATTCTCTGCATAGCCCAGTTAGTTTTGTTCGCCCAATTGCCTGACTTCTTGCTATCTTAAGCATTCTGTCTTTCACCTGACCCCAGTATCCTGGTCCTGTTCGTCCGCGCTTGTCTCCAACAGGTAATATAACAGATTACTTCGCCTACTATGGAGGCAGTGGACACCCCAGAGTGGTTACGCCACATCCTGGAGCAAAACCGAGCGATAGTTGTACAGCGGGACCAGATATCGCTTTTAAATGAGCAAGTGTCACACCTGTGCGCCTCCGCGCTTCCGACCGCGACACCTCCTACTACATACATGCATCCTCTGCCGCTAACCCCAGCGTATGCCCAACCAGCGCCGGCTGCGCACATTCCAGCCATGCTGGCTGCGCACATTGCAGCCACACTGGCTGCGCACATTCCAGCCACGCCACCTGCGCACCAGCTGCCTCTGCCGACACCAGAGAGATATGCTGGAGAGCCGGAATGATGCAAGGGTTTCCTGCTACAGTGCTCGTTGTTTTTTGAGAGCCACCCTGACATGTCGGAGGTCCGTAAACTTACCCACTTCATGGAGCTACTCACCGGATGCGCCCTGGCATGGGCTACGGTGGAGTAGGAGCGAGGAGGACCCTCGCCAGCAGACCTCCTTTCCCGCTTCCAACGCGCTTTTGATCATTCCCCTGACGGCTGGGAGACCGGCCAGGAGCTCCTGAAGATCACGCAAGGCTCTTGATGCGGTGGAATATGCCTTGGAGTTCCGCACCATCGCTGCAGGAAGTGGGTGGAATGAGCCGGCTTTCAAGACCACGTTCCGTCAGGGGCTAAACCCTGAGTTGGTACAAGAATTGGCATGTCGGGGCGAGCAGCTTACCCTCGACGACCTCATAGACCTGGCAATACGGCTGGACCGTCTGCACCGCACTAACCGCCCCGTGCTGTGTAGTCCCCTGCCACCAGAGCCAGCCCCTCCAGCCGAACCCATGCAGCTCGGTCGGACCCGGATCCGCGAGGAGGAGTGGGAGAGGCGACGTCATGAGTCATGTTGCATCTATTGCGGCGAGGGCACCCACCTCGTCCGTCAGTGCCCCCACAGGATGCCAAGATCAGCCGAGAGGGATGTGGACTGCCAACCTCGTCGTCAAACGGTGAGTTCAATCCGCACATACACTCCTCATATATTTGTATTGCCCATTGTAATAGAGCATTCAGGCCAGTCTTTTGTGCTTTCAGCGCTAATCGACTCAGGAGCGGCTGGGAACTTCATAGATCAGAAGACGGCACAGAATCTCGACCTCCCTGTACGTCCCCTGCTCCAGCCACGACAAATCCAGTCCATAGATGGGTCCCCCATAGGAGGTGGAGTCATATCCCACTGCACACTGCCATTAAAACTACAAGTTAGTGCCCTCCACCACGAAACCATCATCCTGTACATCACAGTCTCTGCCAGGCACCCCGTCATTCTCGATCTTCCCTGGCTAGAGCTTCACAACCCCCAGGTCTCTTGGACGGACAAGCAGGTTACCCAATGGTTCCCGTACTGTCTGAGCAACTGCCTAAATGGCCCCGCGGTCCCTGTGGCCACCACGTCAGTGGAGAGCCCCATGTCTCAAGTTCTAGTCATGGTCCCTCCCGAATAACGTGACCTCAGCGAGGTGTTCAGCAAGGAGAGAGCAAGCGGTTTACCACCACACTGACCCTACGACTGCGCCATAGACCTCCTACCCGGAGCCAGTCCACCTCCAGGTCGTGTATACCCTCTCTCCCAAGCTGAACACCGAGCCATGAAAGAATGCATTCAGGAGGCCCTCCAACAGGGGTACATTTGACCCTCCACGTCCCCCGCGTCTGCTGGGTTCTTCTTTGTGGAAAAGAAGAGAGGGGCCTATGACCGTGTATTGACTACCAGGGTCTCAACCAGGTGACAGTCAAGTAAAGGTATCCCCTGCCATTAGTTCCTGCAGCCCTTGAACAGCTAAGGTCCGCGACCATTTTCACGAAGCTAGACCTACGTAGCGCGTACAACCTGGTCCGCGTCTGGGAGGGGGATGAGTGGAAAATGGCTTTTAGTACCACCTCCGGGCACTACGAGATCATAATCATGCCGTATGGGTTCGCTAATTCTCCCTCGGTATTCCAGAATTTAATCAATGATGTCCTGAGGGACATGCTGGGGGGGAGCGTCATCGGATACATTGATGATATCCTGGTGTATTCGGCATCCCTGGAGGAGCACATCGACCATGTCCGGCAGGTGTTGCGCCACCTGCTGCAACATCATCTTTATGTAAAGGCCGAGAAGTGTGAGTTTCACCAATGCACGATCTCATTCCTGGGGTACATCATTAGCCAGAAGGGGGTCACCATGGACCAACGCAAGATCCAAGCGGTGGTGGAATGGCCCACTCCCCGAACCATCAGGGAGTTGCAACGGTTCCTTGGCTTCATGAACTTTTACCGACGGTTCATTCGAGACTTCAGCAAAATAGCACAACCCCTGACGTCCTTCCTGCGTGGCAAGCCCAGGCGGCTCCTTTGGACCCCAACTGCCCAGGAGGCTCTGGACAAGCTGAAGCGGGCCTTCACCACGGCCCCCATCCTTAGATATCCGGATCCTGCCAGACCGTTCGTCGTGGAGGTTGATGCCTCTGGGGCAGGGGTAGGGGCCATTCTCTCTCAGAGGTTCGGAGACAAATCCAAGCTGCATCCTGTAGCGTTCTTCTTCTGAAAGTTATCGCCAGCTGAATGCAATTATGATGTGGGAAACCGAGAACTCCTGGCAGTTAAACTGGCTCTGGAGAAGTGGAGACACTGGTTGGAGGGTGCCTTTCACCCATTCATCATCTACACAGACCATAAAAACCTAGAGTATCTGAGAACGGCCAAATGTCTCACGCCCGCCAGGCTCGCTGGTCCCTGTTCTTCTCCAGGTTCCAGTTTACGCTGTCATATAGGCCAGGAACAAAGAACACTAAGGCTGATGCTCTGTCACGTATCCATTACCCTGAGAGCCGAGTGGACAACGAAAATTATATCTTGCCCCCCTCCTGTATTGTCAGCGCCATAGAGTGGACTCTGGATCAGGCCTTAGCCCGCTTCCGCAGGTCACGAATCCCGGCAGCAAGTCCTCCCGTCAAGCAATTTGTCCCGAAGCGATACTGTCTGGAGCTCATCACTTGGGCCCACACGACACTAGCAATGGGCCATCCGGGAATACATAGTACTTACCAACTACTGGCCGAGAAATACTGGTGGCCCCATATGCCTAGGGAGGTACAGCACATCGTAGCCTCGTGCTCCACCTACACTCAGGCTAAGGTACCATGTACTCTACCAGCCGGTAAACTGGTACCCCTACCTACCCCTGCATACCCGTGGTCCCACTTGGCGCTAGACTTCATCACGGACTTGCCAGAGTCACAAGGTAACACCGCGATACTAGTGATCGTCGATCGTTTTTCAAAGTCCCTGCGCCTTATTCCACTACCTGCCATCCCGTCTGCCTTTGCCACAGCTGAGCTGCTGTTCCAACACGTGTTCCGATACTTCGGTATCCTGGAAGAGATCGTGAGTGACAGGGGCCCGCAATTCACGTCTCGAGTCTGGGCCAGCTTCATGGAGAAGATGGGTATCACTGTTAATCTCACTTCCGGGTACCACCCCCAGGCCAACGGACAGGCAGAACGGGCTAACCAAGAAGTCGTTAGATTCCTCCAAACCTTTTGCACCAGCCATCCGGAGCCAATTCTGGGGCCAATTCCTCCTGTGGGCGGAGTATGCACAGAACTCCCTACGACACTCCGCCACCTAACTCACCCCCTTCCAGTGTGTCTTGAGCTACCAACCGCCTTTATTTCCCTGGAACGCCACCCCCACTGCCTCGCCAGCGGTGGATGAGTGGTTCCACCGGAGTGAGCAGGTCTGGGAACGTGCACATCAGCATTTGGTGCAGGCCTCCCGCCCCGCCAAAAGAAAGACGGACCGTCGCTGGAGGGACCATCCCAACTATCAACCCGGGGACAGGATGTGGCATTCCACGAGAGACCTAAAGCAGCCACTCCCGGGCAGGAAACTTAACCCCAGGTATATCGGCCCCTTCTGAATTCTGAAACAAATTAATGAGGTCATGTACCACCTAGACTTGCCCAAGCACAGCAGCATTGCCCCGTCATTCCATGTCTTGCTCCTTAAGCCAGTGGTACCGGGTCCCTTGGCCGCGGAGGTACCGGGTGACGCCCCACCGGAACCGATAGAGATTGAAGGCCGCCCAGCCTACTGCGTCCGCAACATCCTTAACTCCAGACATAGGAGAGGAAAACTCGAATATCTGGTGGACTGGGAGGGGTATGGCCCAGAGCAGCAGTGCTGGATCCTGTCCCAGGACATTCTGGACCCAAACCTGCGCAGGGACTTCCATGCCGCTCACCCAGCTAAACCGTCATGGCGAGTTCGCGACTACAGTTCCCAGAGGATAGTGCCGACTACAAACATGGCCGACGTGAACTACACTTCCCGACCATGCACACGCTCACGTTCACTGGAATACTGAGTGAGATCACCTGTGTAGCACAATAGGTTATATAAGGCCTCGTTAACTAACGCGCTTTTGCGAAGTAAACGCTCAGCAACCCTTTTCCTGACGTTCACCAAGCCTTTTGTCTACGATTTGGATTTCTACGGTTTTTGAAGTTTTCGCCTGTTCTTGGATTGCGATTCTCTGCATAGCCCAGTTGGTTTTGTTCACCCGATCGCCTGACTTCCTGCTATCTTCAGTATTCCGTCTTTCACCTGACCCCAGTATCCTGGTCCTGTTCGTCCGCGCTTGTCTCCGACAAGTAATATAACAGATTACTAATTACTAAGTAATATAACAGAACACCTAAACACATTCATCCTTATTAAATATTCAGAATAAGTCACATAATCAACAGAAAATTACATCATCCAAATTTCCTGAAAATCATGGAAAGAAGAAAAGTAAGTTCTCTCTTTATTTTTTCCTTTTTTCAATGATATTATGATATTGAATGATGACTTTGAAAGTAAAAGCCTGTTACCCTTATATTTTGAAAGTAAATTATTCATTAAAGTTATGCATTTTTAAGTAAATCATTACAAAGTCCTTACTGTCCTCATGCTATTACCATGGATGCTAGTTAGTTACATTTTGTGTATTTGATAATTTTTTGCTATAAACGCAACTCTTATTTTCAAATCTGTTATTCATTTAAGAGCAAAATGGAGCTATTGTCAGCAAAGAAGCTTTGTCATAAATGATGTTGATATTTGAGATGGAGTAAAACAGTTTTTGAATTTAGAATGATTTTAAAAATTGTTTTAGAATTACAAGGGATATAAATGATACTCCAATAGTGGAATCACCCAGATATAGTAATTTTAGCCAACTTACTTAATTCAGTTTGACTTTTGAGGCTGAGAGAGTAAGGAGCTTCTCTCTAGCATGTTAAACAACATTGATCCATGATCAGAAGAAAACTTTTTACTGAGAAAACCTCATGCCATTAATATCACAAACCCTATATCCTAGACATGGCAATTCATAAGAAGTAACAAGGAAGAAATCTAAACCAACTAAAATATTAACAAACCAGGATGAGCAGAAAAGACAAGAAAAAGGGAAATAAGTAAACAAAAAAATTAGTAAGCAAGCACCAAATGTCGAAACGTAGCATGTCAGAACACAAGCGCTGAAAGGGGATTCATTTTACATGTTCTCTCATGTAAGCAATGTTGATTTTTATGCAGCGTTACCAGCCACATTACCACCTTGACATATTGAGGACACGATGAAAGCACTCACCTATACCAACTAGACAGTGAAAAAAGATCTCTATTTTTATGTTCCTATCTTTGGAGAATCCTAATTCATTGTGTTTTACTTAGGTGTAATAAAAGATTTCTGAGACAGAAATCTAGACAGTGCTATAAAACTCTAAATCAGCTTATTATTCTGTAACTAGCTGAAGGCACTCGTCTGGCAGTGTCACATTCTGCATGAGAAAAGCCCATTTGAAAACACAAGCTGTCATGTGTTTGCTGTGTTAAATATTAGAATTATGGTCAGTTCAGACAAGACAGAAATCCAGTGTGTCTGATGAGACACGACCGAGACGTTGCGTTGCACAGACAAATTAAGATGCACAGGTCAACTGTCAACACCATAATCCTTTAATAAAGAGAGGGGCTTTGCTAAGATTAGTGGAGGCAGGACTGAGAGGTGGAGAATATCACTGCGCTCTCAGACCTTCACCAGGTCTTGAACATGTACAGTATAACAGTTCTTACATATTGAGACATAAACAGGGAATGTGTTTAATAAATAGAAGATGCAACATTGACCTTTCTGCCCTACAATGCAAATGAAAAGCACTGTGGTTTGCATGTGCAGCATGATAGAGTCACACACTGGGCCATAGATCCGTATTGCTGAAAAACCTGTCAGTCTCCATCAGTCACTAGCTGATGGGGAAAAGAAGAGAACAGGTTTCCACACAGCAAGGACACATATGAAGATTGATCAGTTCACAGGGAGATTACACATATTTGATGGTTACTCATAAATCTTTTTGACATTCTCATTTTCTCTTTTTTCATCTGAAGGCATAGTCAGAACAAGCCATATTAGAGCTGACTTATGGATAGTGTCTTCAACCTTGGCTTAATAAGAGGTATTAGCAAAATTATGCATGTTGATATACTGCAGACTTATACTAAGATACTTTCTACCATGCTTTGAAATTATCATAACAAAACAAATCTTACAGTCTTCATTTAGTGCAGGTGTTTAAATGACTGACCATTGTGATGTGGATTGATGTGTTTTCTTTTGTATAGGTTTAATTAAACAGAAAAATCAAAAACATTATAGTTTATCTAGTCAATATTTAATATAGTTTATAAAGCATGACCACATAGTCTAAAGCTAAACCAACACAGAATCAATGCAAACTAATGAACACCCAGAGTCTTTCTGAGTATATTGGCAACATCTTGTCTCATGATAACATATTAAAAATTAAATTGCTATGTATAATTAAGTTAGTATTCCAAAGACAGAGTCGTGTGGCATTTCAAGGAACATGGCAAAGTCTGATGTTACAAAGCTTCAGCTTTTAATTTAATGTTTACATTTACATAACCAAAGGAGACACTACTTTTCCTTCTAAGAATCAATAAATCAGTCAAGAGGTAGCAGGTGTGCATTATAAAGTGCTGACTCCATAGTGTATCCATGGTATCTGTTTTATAATTATATTCACCAAAGAAGAAATAATGTATACAGATTGTTAAAGGGTTCAAATAATGCATTGCTCTGCTGTATTGGTGTTTAGGTTTCACTAAGCTGTCATTTGTATTGACTAGTCTCATTATTAATACTTGAATATTTGTATACATAGAAAATAAAGTAAAAAAGTGTGTAACTAAAGTTTTAAAGAATGAGAAAGCATGAAAGTAATGTCTAATAGTCATAATAATAATAATAATAATAATAATAATAATAATAATAATAAATAATTATTATTATCATCATTATAATAATCATCAATATCATTGTCATTTTCATTATTTAAAATATAATAGAATGCTTTTGTCATTATGCATTTACAGATGAATGCAATGTGCAAAGTGTGAAAAAATATTTTTTTTCATATTGTACTCCATGTCAAAGACAATATTTCTTAATCTATGATGCTATTTATATACTTTATACTTTAAATCTATGCTCTTTGTTTATATGTGTATATTATGTATCTTAATTCTGTGCCACTATATGTCAATGTTTCTTCTCTTGATTAACAAAATCTGCAAAAGAATTGCAACAAAATTAATTTTGCATGCAATTTTGTTTACAAAATGACAATAAAGATTGTATAACATAATAATAAAAAATAGGGTAAAATAGGATGTGGAAAAAGAGAATCTTTAAGTCTGGTTAGTATATATGACAAGCGAAGTCATTGGTGACAAGTAGGACTTGAATTAGTTATTTTACCAAGACACTGCATTTTCAATGCTCAGTGTCTGCCTTGGCCTGAAAATACAGTGTCTGCCTTGACCTGAAATAATAAGTGATAGCAAACTTGCATGTCAGAATGAATTTAAGGTCATGATGATAATAATGCAAGAGTAAATATGTAAAGCTGGAAATAATTTTGTCATTTAGATGATTGCTGCTGTAGATTAGTAGGTAAGTGTACTGGCTGGACTCAACTTTGCAGACATTTAAAAAAATAAATAAATAAATAAATAACAAAAAATCAAAAACAACAACAAAAATACCCCATCAGGGCAGCATATTTTTTCAATAAAGAGATTTTTAGACAGACCCTGTATATGTGATATAAAAGATGCCTTACAAAATGTAATACCCACACTGAAAATATGGTAACTGTTTTGTGAATAACACAAATGTTATATTAACACAAATGTCACAATAAAACCTAATACAAGGATCAAATCCAAGTCCTAATAATCCATGTTGCTGTGTGGCTTCAGTCCATTTTATAATGCTTCATTATCCAGAAGCACATCATCTTGTTAACTGGATTAATTCAGTTGATTACATTCGGTTAGCTATTTGAGACTCAATTGGCTGATCAGTCTATTTGAAGATCTTAATTTGTATATAATAATGTATTAATACAAGTATTTACTCTTGAGGAATTGATTTAGTTTGATGTCTTATTAATTGATATAGTCCAATTACTAAGATGCTTTCACTTTTGCTTATTCCTAATTTGCATCACATCTCCAGTTTAATTCCTCAGTTATTAATTGCCCTTGGCTTCCATTTGCAGGCTCTTTTATTTATTATTTTTTTTATTTTATTTTTACAATTATAGAATAGAAGAACAGCCTTTATTTGTCATTACACATATACAGATGTACAGTACAATAAAATTGTTTATTCGCATATCCCAACTCCTATGGCGGTTGGGGTCAGAGCACAGCGTCAGCCATCACACAGCCTTCCTGGAGCTGACAGGGTTAAGGGTCTTGCTCAAGGACACAACAGTGATCCTGGATTTGAACTCCTAACTTTCTGGTCAATAGACCAACACTCTATCCACTATGCTACATTGTCCCTACAATTATCTATCTATGTATGTGTGAGCAGTAAAAAGACACTTGTTAATAAAAAATACACTACAGTTAATAATATAGATAATAAAATCTTACTTTATGTTTACAAACTCTTGAATTACTGGATTTAACTCTAGATATAGGAATTTAACCCTGGTTTCAAAGACCCACATTGGTGTGTGATATCCAGCCTATGATTTTTTGACTTGGCACAGCAGTGTGTGGTTTGCAGTACTGATTTAGCTTTTTCTCTGCCTAATATTAATCTTTTAGGCTTGGGACTCGCACTACAACACACTGCAATGGCAATGAAAGCTTTAAAATGGCTACTATTGCTGGTCTTAATTCCTTTGAAGAAAAAATATTATACTTGGACACAAAAATTCACCTCACCAGTGATTATTCATGTCCTGCTTTGTGTTTTACTTTTTTCCATGTCTGCTTTGGTACTGACCATAAATAAATGACAAAGACTAACTTAGGATTTTATGTTGAAGCATGGGTGAAATGAATCTGTATTCTTAGTTTCAGTTTTAAATCTAAGCCTTATTAGACTATAGTACAGATAACCGTCACAGGGTTATGTGCTTTAATTAGGTATTTTCAGACTAGCATTATAAACTGTCTTTTATATCTTCTGCTACTTTAAAATCCTCCTTCTGAACCTGTTGTCCCCCAAGAGAAACTCCACCCCCACCCCAAGAGACAGGGTTGCTTTTCTATATTTTTTCCTGGCCTTCAATCTATTCACTTAAAAGAATTAAACCGCATTGGGACACACAAAAAGGGAAGTATGGGCAGATGAGAGGTGGATGAGAAACCAAAGGGAAGAGAGAGATATAAGAACAAACTGTAAGAGATGGTGGTAAAATAGAGCTTTTAATAGAATAATGCTGAAATGCAAGGTAGGTCAGGGAAGTGCTTCAGGCCTTTTCTCATATATGAGTTTATTTTGATTTTTATTTCATAGACTGTATGGATATGACGACTTCTGCTGCCTAAGGTTGTTTATGTGGGTGTGTTTGTTCCTGAGCTGACTTTTTTTCTAGTGTCAGCAGCTGCCTGTGGACTTTGATAGAATTCCACTATGACAGATAATCTCTGATTTTAAATAAAGACAGCAAGATGTGGTTAACAAAAATATCTGGGTATAAAGAGACATTTTCTGTTTGTCTGAAAATATATATCTCAAATAATTATAGACAAAATGAAAAGCAATGCTGAGAAAACTGTGCTCAAATAATATAGAGTGTTAACCCAGTGGTGTGGATTTGAAAATAGTCAGGAAAAATATGCAAATCATGTTTCTTGTGCATAAAAATTATCTGCAAAATCAAATGTAATTCAAGTATTCAAGTATTTTATTGTCAATAAGTCATATACAGTGATGTACAAGCATACAGTGGAATAAAATTGCATTCCTCTTGGATCAAGGTGCTTCATACAACAATAAACTATGCAACATAACACAACATATAAATACAACATACAATTACATATATATAAACACATACATACATACACACACATACACGCATATGTATATTGTACATAATACACAGACCATTACAGACAATAACAAAATAGAACAGAGGGGAATAGAGTGGAAGCAGTAATTTTGTGATGTAAACCTAGACACAGTAAAGTCTTGGTGCAATTGTTTT
>JANDJT010000092.1:13415088-13429299 GCA_024331685.1 Stegophilus panzeri | reverse complement strand
GGAGGAGAAAAGATTAAATGGAGGTATTGCTGTAAGAATTTATGTCATGACATGAGAAATAAAATGTTCTTTTGACATATAAGAGGTCATTGTACCATTAAATGTCCTGCAAGTTTCATAGCTTAATATGTCCTTGTCAGTACAAAAATAGCATTTATTTAAGCAAGCTCCAAAAAGGCTTGTTTGGATGTGGTGGGACTTACAGGCAATACATTTGCATATGACTGCCCCTACAGCAAGACATCGACACCTACTTTTAAATCATTGCACTGTTGGCCCCGCCCACCGGTGCTCAGTCGTTGAAAACAGTTCTCCGTGTGTTATTGCAGGGGGCTTTGATAATTAATTCATAGGCAAAGATGTTAGCCAATCATAGCAGTGGGTGGTTACATTGACGTCTTAAAGGTAAAGGACACAAAAACCGATCGTTTCAGTTAGAGGGTCAGGGAAAGGATGGAAAAAAGTCATAAATTACACAATTTAGTATGCTTTTTGTGCAAAAAACCTTACTAATATTATAATTACAATGCAGGGAAGATAATAAAATATAAAAACATGTCATAACCCCTTTAAACTCATGTAACAAAGTTCTTATTTTTTAAATCTAACCCAAAATAATATCTCATGTTTAAAAAAAAAAGCTGCACTTTTTTGGTAGTAGAAATGCAGTCATTAAGCATGGGAAGGTAGAATTGCCTATGCCCGAGTTATTACACAGTTATATGATTCTGTAAAAAAAAAGTCATTTTTATTCAGTACTTTAGTGTATGCATGAAAATTTGGCCTGTAGCACATTTCCAATGTGTATATGTCTCTGTCTAGCACACCTGTGCAGAGTAAGTTCAATTTGATGTGTGTATAAGCATATACTGTATTTGTGTGTCCTGAACAATGGTCTCAAGCTCCTGGTGATAAGTGCACTGTTGTTAAATGCACTGTCACCCTGTTTCTGTGAACTTCCCTGTACCTCCTGCCCTCAGATTTTTACTTCTACTCTCAGAGAGGAAGCACATGTCCTCTTTATCTATGTATGAGCTCCGTTAGACCATAAGCGAACCATACGCAATCTACTTGGTGCTAGTGTAGCTCATCACAGTATAGCCCCGTACAACACTAGAACATCTTTCAGGCCTGATAAGCCTGACAGAGAAGTGCAAACATCATTATTTTACAACATTAAATGATGAGGTGGTGTTTGAACTTTTAATAAAGGCATCTGCAAAGGACATGTACAGTAGTGTAATTGCTCTGCATTTAAAAGAAAAAGACAGATAAAAATGAACTAGTTTATTCTAATTAACTGCTTTTGATGAAACAGTGGAGAAAAGCAGACGGGTACATTCGCCCTCATCTCAGACTAGAGTGTTTCTTCACTTGTTAATTTAATGTGGCAGAAAGTGGGAGAATGAGTGTGCATGTGAGAGAGAGATTACAGCCATAGTGCTTTCTCACTCCTGTCTCCGTGCCTGTGAACACAACGCATTATGAAGCAAGCACGGATGTGCTGGGAGCTGCTTGCTCAGTGGAGACAGTGAGGAAATGAGAAAGATGAGAATGTGGAGTATAGGTGGTTAAATTTTTGGGCGGAGGTTAGGTTAGTGCTAGGGTCAAGGAGGGGAGGTGAATCAGCCAACTGCTGGTAGGTGACATTTGTGGCTGAAGTTAACTGCTAGAATCAAAGATAACATTCAGAGGAAAAAAGGCTAACATGGGAAACAAATGACAAGTCTGGCATTTGTATAGTCAAGAAATCATTATCCAGGACATTTTACATGATTTATGTTCACGACACTTGTTGCTCATCAAAATTCATCACATCGGCTGACATCTTTAACAGTAAGAAGTCAGCAAAACAACCCCTACTGACTGACTGAAACACACTCACACAGTTCATTCCTTAACTATTTATGATATGGACTGTACAGACTTACTTTCTCTTAGTGACCAGCGAGTGGTTAAGGTTATAAGAATTGTTAAGTCTTAAAAATGCACATATGGGTTTGATGGTCAGGTGTCCACATACTTTTGGCTATAAAGTGTATGTGGGTCAATTCTGACCCGTTACACAAAAGTCATGAACACAATTAAAATATCTGTGAAATACACACATGCTAAAAAGAGATAATCAAACACAGTACATGGTTCCTATACATCTATAATACCAACTGGAAACCATAAAATGCTCTAAATGTGTGTTTTGTAATGAAAACGAATTGCCTATTGTAATGTAAATAAGGTAATTATGGAGCGTAAAATACAATAAAATAAGGTAATATGTAGATATGTTTTAGGACTGTTTTGACGTGATTCAGCCATACAGAGTCAAAATTGACCCACAAACATCAACGATATAGCTGATTTGTGAACATAATAGACGGGTTAAACCTCAAACAAATATCTAAGCAAAAAATGTCAAATTTAATACAGAATTCTAACCCTACAGCCTCTTTTTCTGGTCTTTGTAGCCTAAATCTGCTAGGTGATAAGATCTAGAAACATACAGTATATCAAACATTTTTCTTTTGCAACGTGATGTGTTTGAGTAAAACAACAGTGTATTTTTCCTGCTTATGCATGCAGAAAATTTTGATGATGCTTAGAACTGGGAAAATGTCATTAAGTTGTAAAAGAAGATAACAGAAAAAATGACAGGTAATTGTTACTGATGAATATGGTGCAAATTCCCAACTTTTCTGGACCTTGCTGATTTCCCACAACATTTATCCATGTTCTCATTTTTCTATAACTCATAAACTAGTCTATACAGTTTCACCTTTTTAGTTTTTCCAAGATGTGTGGAAACACTGATAGCTACAACGATGTAATAGTTTACATTTGCCTTTACCCCACATGACCCACAGTTTAAGCTCTGCAATGCAGCACACCTTGCCTGAGTGACTGCTCATCTGTAATGCCGCAGATGGTTGCACTCACACCTACAGCAGGCCTCAGGATGCTGAACGCTGTATGTGCAAGAGATGAAAGAGTGCGGTGGAGGAGAGGACAAATGGAGTGAGAAATCGGCTCTCGCCGGGTCCCACTCACCCTCCTCTTGTGCCCTGAGTATGAGGAGAGCTGGCACATCTGCTCCTCTCCATACACAGACCTTGAACTCAGGCTGCTTCCTGTCTCTCTTCTCCTCTCAGTATATATATGCATGTATAAGTGCCATTTCACTGTAAGTGTTCCACTTCAGTCTACAATGGCTGTGCTTTCAAAGAATGTGAGAACACACTGGAGGGTTTGCTGTATAGTGACTAAAAATGCATTTAAAAAGGACAAAAAGAAAGAACACAACAGTTAATTCTGGAATAATGATGTCAAGGAGAAAGAGAGGTTGATATAGGATGGTAAATAATCAGAAGCAACACCATTTGGAGCGATCATTACTATATGAGGCTGTGCACAGTTTATATGGGCAGTTAGAGGCTTATCTGTACCAGACATTGCTGGCTATTCCAGCGTTTTACAAACCCTGCCTTCAAATCTGTGTCCTATATATCAATACCCAGCCAGATGTTCCTGCGCTGCAAGGGGACAGGGGTCTTGGTAAATCCTAATCCTGTGATTAGACATCGTCAAAATCATTTTGAGGGCCTAAATTCATGAGTACACTAAGAAAAAAAGTTTCTTCAACTATTTTGTTGAAGAAACAAAATGGGTTTGTTGTATAATTAAGGGTGCTCAATTACGGGTACCTACTAAAAGGGTAATTGAGAAGCAGTCCATGCGTCCCAGTTGGCATACTTATACTATGTGCTAAAAATATGCACTCTTTTTTGTGAAGAAAAACTTTTGAGTACATACTTTTGAGTGTGTATTAAAAGAGTATGCAAGTATTGGACACAATAACATGTCGTATAATGGAAGAGAATGTTATTGCCCAGAAGAGAACCGAGAAGCGAGAAGCCTTATGGGTTCTGAAATTTCTAAGCGTGTATCTAACGTTAAGAACAGTGTTCGTAGCTAATGCATGATCATTAAGAAAGTACAAATTGCCAAATGATGTCATGGGCTAGTTTGCATATTGATTGAATTGTCATGATCTAAATGTATTATGTGAAGATGGAAGATAAGATAAGACAATTTTCTACAGAATGAAGCAGTAGCAGTAGTTATTTGTAAAATAGACTTGAAGGAAATGGATATGGATGGAATAACTCACTTTTATTACTTGTAAATAAAGCCAAGTGAGTTTAAAGGTAGGTGAGACAAACAATGGTGATTGGTGATTTGTCATCGGACCTACATGTGCATCCACACCCATCCTTCTTGTTTTGCTCTTGGAAAAGCTTTTCGCAAACTGGTCTTCTGTAAAGAGAGTTTAACCCTGACTTCCATCTATGATTTTTACTGGGCCTTTGTTTAACTCATTGCCAAAGTAAAATATGAAAAACATAAGTTGAGAGCAAAAGATTTGACCATTAGGAACATAGGCTCACACAAGTACAACTTAGTCAAGCTTTACACACTGGTGGTAAGTCTACTGAACCTACTCTCTCAACTCTTATATTCAGCAGCTGTGATGTGAGCTGGAGAGCTGGAGATGCAGCATAGCTCAAAAGTCACTAGGTCCTTTTTTTTAAAATATAGTTACAAAAGGGGTCTAAAAAGTTACCAAATCTAACAAAAAAGTGGCCAAGATGGCAACACTGAATCTTCCTTTTTTATTGTTAGCTTTAGAAAATATTATATGACCGTGTGACATTTGGACCTTGTTTACTTTGCATAGTTTGTCATACTTGATTATAGTTTTATATTTTTTTAGTACAAAGAAAAAAGACAATCATATAATTAAATACTCTTAACTACTTTATGTGGAAAAAAAACACGTGTTTTGTGTTTTTTCTATAAACCCATTTTGAGCATTGTGGAATACTGGTGTAATTAGATTTCAGCATTATTTGGAACAGTAGGTCGATAGGTCCAGCTCTTAAATAGAGAGACTAAGACAAAGATACAAACTCAGTCTGTGCAAATGAATTTCCTATTAGTGTAGGTCACTGAATTCATTTGAGAATGCCATTCGGTGCAGCTCCTTCTGGGTCCTGTTGCACGTGGTAGGTTACATTTCTCTGGCAGAATTATCCACTCTGCAACGGGGGTGTGTGAATTTGTTCTGGGGTGACAAACTTCCATTTTATTTCCTGTCAAATCCAGCCTAATGTGTCGAATAATTAAATACATGTCAGTGTGTGGAAGAATACATACTACACACTTACAGGAAGAGCTTTCCTCTTCACTCTGTGGCTGATCCTGTCTATCGGTATAGGACATGAACAAATGACCCCTGCAATTGTAGCGGACCATCCAGAGGGAACTCGGCCAATTCAGAAGGTGGAAAGTCCATTAAAAGATTAATGTAAGGCAGTAGCCCGGATCCTTGTGGACTTGTTAGGCACTCATCGGAATATAGATGGCAAATTTAATTTATAGACCAAAATGCAGAATATTTTTCCACACACTCGGCGGTCATTTATTTAAAAAAATAAAATAGTGATAAATCTATTAGCTTAAATGTAATGATGTATGAGCTTTAATATAATACTCTACATACAAGAAAGGTTCTGTTCTGGTTATTTCCATATGCTCTTGCTATTATAATAATATTAGTAATGGTTAATACATATTGCGCCTTTCTTGAACCCTGTGGTTGTTGTTGCTACCCAATTATCCCCACACTTCAGCAATACACTACAACATCTGTTCATCCATGCACCATCAATTAGGCATCCCACTGCACTATCCTTTTCATATTTATTAGTTTTCTAGTGGCGTGTGGTGGAGTGGAATGCACTTTTCACACTTGCTGACATTACATTTGCACATGGCACTGAGCTGGCATTTAGGAGAGGAAAGGTTTGCCATTATATGCTTTTAGTAAAGATTTCCTGTCACTGGCAGCCTGGCACAGTCATCTCTGTCTTCAGAAGAAGTTTAGCATACATAGACACATTCACACACAGGAGGTGTTCTTGTCAGGTGCACATGAAACAGTGACTCGATCTAGATTGTAGGACATTGTGTGCCTGTGATTGAAACTGTGAGCCACATCAGGTTGTCAAAATTCATTTCTGATGCAACTGCAGCATTTCTTCTTCCATCCTCTGTTTGTATACCCAGGTCTACCCACTTCCAATCCTCTGCATTCTTGCAAATCATCTGCATTGACACCACAGAATCCATCAAAAAGTGGTAATCAAATAGGACAAAGATACAAGGCAGCACTGATAAGAGCAGTGACAAGCCTTTTTCACACCCATCTTCACAGTTTTCTGGTCCACTGTCATTACTATTCGCTGGTCACAACATGTAAAAATGCCAACAAAAAACTATTCCTGATGTGGACAAAGATTAAATGATTTTTGAAGTGCTCTTTTCTTGTACCATGGTGAGTATATAAAAAAAAACACAAAAATGGTCTTTATCTCATTGAGATAAAGAGACTTTTTAAAAATGAAACAAATTAACCAAGACCTACAACCAAGTCACATAACTTTCTTCTTCTTCTTAAAAAAAAAAGACTCAGAATAGATTCTTCTAATTTTGATGTGATGTAGTGGTATCCGCTAAAATTCTCTGGTATCCATAAAAACTGAACAAACTTTTTCATTAAAAATCATGAAATTGACCAGGGCACTGCAGGTAGTGTTGTCATCTCTCAGCTCCAGGGTCGCTGGTTCCATCATGTCCATGTGGGAGTCCTCGTGGTTCTCTGATTTCCTCTCACCTCCCAAAAACATGCAGTGCTAAATTGACCCTGGGTGTGAATGTGTGTGGACTGGAGTCCCATCAAGAGCATATTCCCATCTTATGCCCAGTGTTCTCAGGATAATGATAATAAGTCTTTATTGGTCACATATATATATATATATGCACATTGAAATGCTTTTCTTCTCATACCCCAGCATGTCAGGAAGCTAGGGTCAGACATGATACGGCACCCCTGAAGCAGAGAGGGTTAAGGGCCTTTCTCAAGGGCCCAACAGTGACAGCTTGGCAGTGCTGGGGCTTCAACACCCAACCTTCCAATCAGTAACCCAGAGCCTTAACCACTAAGCCACATAGGCTCTGGATCCACCATGACCCTGACCAGGATAAAGTGATTACTCAAGATGTATGAATGAATCAAAATATTGAACCTTGACCAAACTAACCAACTTGTACCCATTTGTATATTTTTTACCATACTTACCCTTACACACCCTGTGTAAGGCACTGTACTTTAGTATATAGAAATCTGTTATTCCTCTCTGTCATGTGTTACACATGCTACTCAATGATATGGTGCTGGTGAAGGATCTTGCTGTGTTTCCTCTCAACTTATGGACATGCACTATAAGTATGTGGATGCCTGACCATCACACTAACATGACCTTGTTGAACAGCCCATTCCAAAACCATGGGTATTAATATGGAGTTGTTATAATAACCTCCACTATTCTGGGAAGGTTTTCCACTAGATTTTGGAGCATGGCTGTGGGGATTTGCTCAGTCAGCCATAATAGCATTAGTGAGGTCGGGCAATGATGTTGGGCGAGAGTTCCTGTCATATAAGTTGTCAGTCTAGCTCATCCCAAGGTGTTCAGTGCGGTTGAGGTCAGGGATACGTGCAGGCCACACAAGTTCTTCCAAATCAACCTTGGCAATTCATTTTTTTTTTTTAGACCTGGCTTTGTGCACAGGGGCATAGTCATGTTGGAACAGGTTTGGGCCCCTTAGTTCCAATGAAGGGAAATCTTAATGCTAAAGCATACAAGGTCTAGACATTTGTGTGCTTCCAAATTTGTGGCAACAGAATTGGAAAGGCCCACACATGGTTGTAATGATCAAGTGCCCACATACTGCTGTGAATTTGATACACTTTCTTGCTGTGGTTCCTCCCATTTCTTTGTCTTGGAGCCATTTTCACATAAAATTAACCTTCCGTTTACAGTGAATAAACTCACCTGGATGCTCCTGTGACTCTCCAAAAACTACCGCCATTAACATACCTGAACATGAACTGTACTATGCTTATATTGAGACTTATAATATTCTAACATGAAACATCCTTTATTTCCTGTCTGTTCCCCTAATACTATAATTCAAGAAATACCAAAGATTCAGCTTTTTGAATTGAATAGATGCGCCTTCTTGTCCTGATTGATTGGCTACTGGTCTGTATCATTTTTATTTAGGGTGCCCAGAGACCCAGAATGTGAGGAAAACGGATCTGATTTAAAAGTCACTGACCGCATCTCTAATGTCAAAATCCCACTATCTAGGATTCCCCTTTTGGTAACCGTTCCTTAGGCAATCTCGGGGAGATATTTTTTGCTATTATGGCCTTTGGCTTTCGCAAACAGCCCATTAAAAAGTGGGTATATGGTGTATTCTACACCACTGCTGCTGCTTTGATATACAGCTTTACTATTTAAACCTCTTGTAATACACTGATATTAAATCAATATAAAGCAACATTTATTAATTGTGCATGTAGACTGTAAAAAAAAACACAAAAAATAACAAACTTGAAGTTTTTGCTTGAGCTAGCTGAGTGATAACTGAAAAAAAAAACTATGGAATTGTGATATATGACATCAAATAAATGAATCCTGTGCCTTTAGCAATTAACCTCAAACAGTGATAAACATCTCATCTTCTAGGTACTTAAAGCATAAACTCTTAGCATGGCTATTTCCTGTACCAGTCTGAATGCAATCCACAAACAAAGTTTAAAATGCTTAATTTGCTTCACCTCTTTCATTATATTACCTGATTTTATGACTACCGTTAAAGGAGCTTTGATGATCCTATTTCTATTTTATTGGCAACATGAATGTAATATGTCCTAGCAATATGTCCTGTGCTTTACAATGTGTGTGTGGATATTTGGCTGTCTTACAAAACCTGCAGCTTTTATTTTAAAAAAAGCTAAAAGAGCCAAAAAAGGTTTCCTTTTGGTTAAGTTAAGTTGGTTGGTTAAGTTAAGGTTAGGGATATATTTAGATATAGGCATAGCATTAATTTGCTGCATTAATAATTGAAGGACCTCACATGGATAGTAAGACAAATCAAATATGTGTGTATGTGTGTGTGTGTGTGTGTGTGTGTTTGCATAAGTGACTGAGAGAGAGAGAGAGCGAGAGCGAGAGCAAGAGAGCAGCTCTTTCACATTCATAATTAAATATTCCCATTTACTTGTCATTATCACAATTGTCAAATGTTACAGTGGCTAAACTGGTAATAATACAATCAATTAATTAAATTTTACATATAAATAGAAGCAAAAATGTCAGAGTGTTTACAAAAGAGCAAGTTTTTGCCTGCTTCATTTAAAGCATTGAGTTTTACAAGACAATCAGGAGAACAGAACTCTGTTTGTTCCATAAATAGAGCTCTCAGACGCTGTGAGTGGAGATAATGTTATCCCTGCTGCTGGAGATGTTTTCATTTGTGTGAATGACACGCACATTGAACTGGAAAAGAAATGCATGCCATTCTCCCATCGAGCCATGACACAAGCAGAACATCATATTCCAAACCTGTCACAATAAGCACACTCCTCAGTGCACTTTACACTGACTTTGTGCTGAACTATACTGAACGAATCATGAAAATATAACATCAATTACTTAAATAGGAAAAAACTAAATTGAACAAGTATTATATATAAGCAGGACTGAATGCAATTAGATAGGATATATGCCTGTGGTGGTATAAATTCTGGTGGCACCTGTTGTAGATTAAGTTGTTTGGCATAAATATAATGTTAGACTGATGAATATGCTTTCACAAGGTTTAAAGGCATGCCACTATTGGATGGGCTGTCTGATATTCCACTATTGGCAGCCCTGTTTGAGTTAAAACATGATTTCAGGAATGTTGCTCATTTGCAGTGTTTATGGCTAAAATATGAAAAAGTCCCAGTAGACCATGTAGCCAATCTCTATCTAATTGTTATTCATGTTGTCATTTTTTTAAACATGTTTTTGATGAAAGGAATTTGTGACTACTTGGTAACTTACAATGTGCTATTATACAGATCATGATAAGTAGCGTTAACATGATGCATGTGTCATATGTGGAACAGGCAGACAGATGCGTTTATTAGGTAGAAGTGTTTATTAACGATTGGGGCAGACAAATCCAAAACATAGGCTGATTCTGATTTGGGCAATAAAACAGGATATCAGAGGCAGGACAATATCGGTAAACACTATGCAAAACAAGGTCAGTAACAGAAACACAAGCAGAGATATAAGCAGGCTTGGTATCATCACAAATGCAAGGAATGGAGCATATACTTCAGCCTGAGTGAGTGGAATGAGGGGGGAGCAAAGTTCTCCGCAAGGCCAGAAGGGGGAAGCAATGCTCTCCATGAAGCATGAGGGGGGAGTGATGTCCTCCATGGAGCAAGAAGGGGGAGCAACACAGGGTGCAAAGCAGAGAAAATGAGTGACATCTTCAGCAGAGCAGAAGGCAGAACGACATCCTCTGCAGAGCAGGATGTCAGAGCGATGTCCAAAGAGGAGCAGGGAGGTAAAGCAGAGCTCTCATCCAAACTGGGAGCGGGAGCAACATCCTCAGTGGAAGAGGAAAGCTGAGTGAGGTCCTCAGTCAAGCAGGGAGGCTGAGTGGCGTTGTCCATCATACAGGCAGGCTGGGAGGAATCTGCTGTAGATGAGGGAGGCAAATCGATCTTCTTAGTGGGGCAGAAAGACAGAGCGACCAAGGTGGGGCAGGGAGGGTGGGAGATGGTTTCAGCCTTGGTGGAAGGACCCTTCTTGATATATGCCCTGAGGGAGTACATCATGTCAAGCCATTCCCAAGGGGCTTTAATCAAGCATCCTCTCCCCTCTTTCTCTCACCTCAGCCGGTTCTCGTCCAACAGGGTCTCCTGGACCCTGAAAAAATCTGCTGCATCCATTGGAGAGGCAAAGTATTCCATCATTTGAGAAATGGACTGACAGATGAAAATGCAGGTAGAGGTGGTTATTAACAATTGGGGCAGACAAATTCAAAACGTAGGCAAAACTAAGAATCAGTAAACAGGTAAAACAATTGTGCGATCAACAAACAGGATATCAGAGGCAGGACAATATTGGTAAACACTAAGCAAAACAAGGTCAGTAACAGAAACATGAGCACAGATATAAGCAGGCTTGGTCTCATCACAAACACAAAGAATGGAGCTTATACTTCGCCCTGAGCGAGTGGCATGAGAGTACTTTTTTACTGTGGCTGTGATTGTGCTGGTAATTGGATGCAGGTGTGCGCAATCTGGGAATTGCAGTCCATGGCAACCATGTTTGTAGGCCACAGTGCAGGATGGGAAATGGAGTTCATGGCGTGAGTATAAACAGCATGATGCCTCAGGCATTCATTTTACATCTCAAGTTTGTTTGTTTTTTTAGTTTTTTTTTTTTTTTTACCTTCACTGGCCCTTTTCTTTTGACTGATGATAGCTTTTGTAACCATCTTGCTGTGCCAGTGCACCGGAGGAAGAAAGAGGTAATAAGGACTAACATTTTATCATCAACATCACCATGTCTGTTGGAATACTGTGATTGTATATAAGTTTAATATGGATCCAAAAAGAACATATTCTAAAGCTAGATCAAGAGAGATGAAAGCTGACTTAATGTAATGTAAATCTAAGTGAATGACTATGTGATTTTAGGGGCCAATTTAAGTTAGACCTGGCTGCCCAATAAAGGACACTCGATGCCCAATAAAAGACACCATAAAGGCGCACGATGGCTTAGTGGTTAGTACATTCGCCTCACACCTCCAGGGTTGGGGGTTCGATTCCCACCTTGGCCCTGTGTGTGTGGAGTTTGCATGTTCTCCCCGTGCTGTGGGGGTTTCCTCCCCCAGTCCAAAGACATGCATAGATTGGCGTGTCCAAAGTATGAATGGTTGTGTGAATGTGTGTGTGATTGTGTGCCCTGCGATGGATTGGCACCCTGTCCAGGGTGTACCCCACCTTGTGCCCAGTGCTTCCTGGGATAGGCTCCAGGTTTCCCCATACGGTAAAGCGGTATAGAAGATGGTTGGATGGTTGCTCTCTGGGTATTAAGCAGAGTAAAAGAGATTACATTTAAAAGTTGTGATCCAAAAGTGGATGTGATAGATTGAGATCTTAAAATTATTACATAATAGCTTGAAATAATGACATGTCTAGAAATATATTATTTTTAAGTTTAAATAATGAGAAATAATGACATATGAAGGCAAAATAATGACATCATATCTTGAAATATCTAAATAAGTCAAAATAATGACAAAATACTGTGATATATAATATCTTGAAATTATGAGTTATATTTTAACTAATATTTTAACTTTATACGTTTAAAAAAAATGATAACAACATGGCACATTTTCACAACTTGGTGTTCCGGGCTTCTGCAATGTCTGACAGCAGACAGCAGTGTGATATGGATTTCTGTTGAAAAAAGTATTTTTAGGAGAACTCAGAATTAATGTACTGGAGTTCTGGACAAACCCTCTTGTGGGCAATAATATGAGACACTATATTTTGTAGGATATTAGCTGGAAAGGAGTCTTTCCAAATGTAGTCTTTTGTCCAGAACTTTAGTTATTTGCAGTGTCATTATGATCACCACTATAAAAGCAATGCACCTGACCTCATGTAATGACACCAGAGGTATATATTGTATATAGCTACTATAACTTTACCCTATAGCTCTATATTCACTCTGGCAAAGTACAGACACTATAAAGCTAAACAACGATGAAAGACAGAAGATGAAATAAAGGTTATTGTGAACTGTGTACATGTTTCCCACTAAAATGGAGCACTGTAGATGTTTTTTCCTTTGAAAATGACAGAATGAGAAGAAACTCCCAGAAGATTTGGTGAGCAGTTTAGTGCTCTGTGAGTTGATGTCACCTCTTTAAAGACACACAAAATTGCTCTTTGTCTTTCTATTCTCAGTGCTTATTTAAGTGTTTTATAGTAGGGAAGTGTTTAGAAAGATACCCAAAGATCTATATCTGTATTTATGGCAAGCTCTGTCCACTCAGTTCTACACTGTTAGACCCAATATGTATCTTTGCTGTCCAAGTTAATATAGGCATTTGCCTTTTTCTACACATGCTACAACCAACTTTTAGACACTGCTTTATGGGTAATTATTACATTTCAAGCACTTTGAGAGGAAATGGGCTGTTTGGTTAACGCCTGCTAGCACTGGCAGTCTGTGAAATACCCGTCAGTGCTGCAGCTGGTGTAGGTGTGGGTCGGCTGCGAGGATGGCAGTGGATGTGCAGCTCTGGCACATGGCAGGGGGTAGAAGGTGCTTGGTGCAGTCACTGGGTAGAATGGGGCTGATTTTTGTGGAAGAGGCACAGTTGGGGGCTAAATGCTATGCCTCAGCTGGTGGGTTTGATTCGCTCTTGCTCTTTGGATTTGCTTTGTGGTGTCCAAGACTTTTGGTGAGGCTGGGGGCTGCTGGTAGTTTTTACGCAGTGCATTATGCATCCTGCTGCGATGCAGTCTGTTGATTTTTTTGATGGTCTCTGATAAATAATGTAATGCAAATAAGTTCCTCCATTAGCTGGGCAGGTCTGCAGGAGCCAAATCTATCCATCGATTATTTATGCTTGGCAAACTGTAAAGCATTTTTCCCCTCAGATTTACACCACCTTGTAGTCTATTCCCTCAGTGAAAGCCATTATTGATTAGCCCAGATGTAATCCCAGAAGGCTCTGAGTGCAGACTGTGTAGGTCTGCCTCATTGGGCTGGGCTGTGAAAGAGGGATTGGAGCAGTTGGGAGCGAATCGTGTAAATGTTGGACTCTGTAGAAATGTAGGAAATGCCATTTTCTCACATTCACTTTGGGAAATATACAATATTAAATATTGTTAAACAGGATGCTAATGAACAACACTTCTGATATGATCCACACACTGTCAGAAACAGAAGTGGCAAACAGTACTTTTCCTTGTAGCTTGTTACTCCATAGCAGATGTTACATATTTTTGTGCACATTTTTGTACAACCAGTGTTTAAAGCACTATATGACATATAAACCTTTCATGACAACTGACAGAATAAACATTTATAGGAGTGAATCATATGACAGACTCTTGTTGACATAAGAAATGTCTGAGTTCTGTTAATTTTCTCTTGCCTTTAAGTGGTGTCTATAACATTTTGTTATTCACAATAATTTTTTTTAATGAAAATATGAATTGAC
>JANDJT010000092.1:13385893-13406038 GCA_024331685.1 Stegophilus panzeri | reverse complement strand
GTAGGCACTACTAAGCGTCAGTCATTAATCGATCGCAGATTGTGTGAGGGAACGTAAGCCTTCAGGAGAGTGTTGAGCTAGGGGGGTGCTGTTCCAGACAAGGTCTTGTATGTGAGCATCAAGGCCTTGAATTTGATATGGGCGGCTACAGGAAACCAGTGGAGGGAGATGAGAAGGGGTGTGACGTGGGTCCTTTTGTTCTCCATCATTATTCAAAGAAGATCTTCCTCCCCAAAAATCTCACAGGCATTATAATAAAATGCTGCAGAAAGGACTTGGGAAAGATGTTGCTTTGAATGATAGCTTCCTAGGTTACTGAGTCAAATTAAATTGAAAGCTTGCAAGATCCTTTAAGTCCTGTATGTTGCGAGGTGGTACCTCTGTGGATCTGACTTGTGTAAGGTTGGTGACAAAATGTCTGAACCCAGAGAGAACTACTCTCTGAGAGCAAAGAACTGCTACGAGAACAAACACTCAACCTCTCTCTTGCAGAATTAGCATGTCCATCTGAATTAGCACATCAGGCTCAGTAGAGACTAGGAAATGCCTGAACCGGGAGAGAACCATTCTCTGAGGACGGGAACGAACACTCGACCTCTCTCTCGCAGAATTAGCATCTCCATTTGAATTAACACATCATGCTGAGTAGAGACTAGGAAATCGTCACTACACTGTTTCCTCCTTCCTCTCCTCACACCCTTCTCTATCTCTGTGTCAAGATCACCTTAAACACACCCAAGGTCTATATACATTACATAACATGTTTTAATGTGAATAAGATACATGTTAAGATACAAGATACATAAGATACAACTATACATGTTTACTGTATTATACAAAAGGTCTCAGTGCGTCTGGAAAATATGGTCTCATTCCCTCAACAGCAGTTCATTTAAAAATATTACTCTCCCAGGGTCCCTCACTCAAATTACCTCCAGTATGTAAATAAGGTACATCCTTCCACAGACATCAAATTATAATCACAAACAGCACCTTTTGGTGGACCCACAGAGCATCTGGATATTTAGGGGAGAGCTGGCCAAAGATTCAGGGAATCTGTAGACAGATCTCCCACACGATCATTGTGTGTAGTTTTTCTCTAGCAGGTATGTAAGTGTTGTCTCTCTTATGTTGTATTATTATCTTTTGAATTTGATTGGAATGTAATGTTGCATGTAATTCTTTCCTATTATTATCAATAGTAGTATTGGATTTGGATGTTGCCATTCCTGGTTAAATAAATTATTAGACTTGGTTATATCCTGAATTATTCTGAAATTACTGTCCCTAGTAAATTGTGGTAAGTCCTTGTTCCAGCAAATCTGCGACCAGGTTAGTACAGGCTAAAATCTAGTTTTAGGTGACGCATTGGGGCACTCCAACTGAGATTTTAGAGTCCAGGCTAACAATTTGGCATTAAGTTAAGTGTACTTAGAGTGTACAGGCTTGATAGGAAATATACATTTAAGACAACATAAAGTTGATCGACCAAGTCTAAATAGGATGAAGTCTAAACCTCTGATTACTGTAATATTCTTCTAGCTAACGTGTACATAGGAAACTATGGCATGATTATATAAAGCTAATTTCACTTAGAGATTATTGGTCTGTCTCTGTAGATTTTAGTGGTCATGACCTCTGACTAGAGATAACATTACTATAACTAAGTGTTACTATCTAAGGGGACTAATAAAGTACTGTTTAGGAAAGGGTAAGCATGGGGCGGTCGTCTAAATAGTATTAGTCAATTACCTCTGGCTAATGACCAAAACTGGTGAGTTTGTGACCATGAGATCTGCGTACACAAATGGCGCGAGACTCAACACGGAATCCAAACGAACAAGCACAATTTAAAGTATAGAATAAATTAGAATTAATCAAGTATAGAAGATTAAAAGTATCAAAATATGAATAACTAAGAAATTAATACAACATCAAGGTTTTTACAATTGGAGTCAGATTTAATTTAAGAGAGTGAAGTAGAATTGGAATGACAAATTTAAATATATTCACATCGCTTCAAAAAGACAGGAATACATGGGAATCCTTCTAGCACATCATTGGATACCGTCGTTGGACCAGTGAGTGGACCCTTACACTTGTTTGTCCAGCACTTCCCACAGATGTTTGATCAGATTGAGATCTGGGGAATTTGGAGGTCAGGGCAATACCTTTAACTCTGTCATGTTCCTCAAACCGTTCCTGAACAATTTTTGCAGTGTGGCAGGATGCATTATCCTGTTTAAAGAGGCCACTACCATTAGGGAATACCGTTGGCATGAAAGGGTGTACTTGGTCTGCAACAATGTTTAGGTGGGTATTACATGTCAAAGTAACATTCACATGAATGCCAGGACCCAAGGTTTCCCAGCAGAACATGGCCCAAGCACTGGCTTGGATTCTTTCCATAGTCCATCCTGGTTCCATCTCCTCACCAGCTAAGCGACGCACACACACCTGGCCGTCCACATTACTTAAAAGAAAATGTGATTATGCAGACCAGGCCACCTTCTGCCATTGCTCCATGGTCCAGTTCTGATACTCACTTGCCCATTGTAGGTGCTTTTCGACAGTGGACAGGGGGTCAGCATGGGCACTCTGACCGGTCTGCTGCTATACAGCAAAACAGCAAGCTGCGATGCACTGTGTTCTGATACCCTTCTATCATACCTTGCATGAACTTTTCAGCAATTTGTGCTACAGTAGCTCCTCTATGGGATCGGACTAGATGTGCTAGCCTTTGCTCTCCATGTGCATCAGTGAGACTTGGATACTCATGACCTTGTCACCAGTCCACTGGTTGTCCTTCCTTGGAGCACATTTGATAAGTACTAACACTAACCACTGCATACTGGGAACACCCCACAAGACCTGCTGTTTTGGAGATGCTCTCACCCAGTTGATTAGCCATCACAATTTGACCCTTGTCGAAATCACTCAGATCCTTAAGTTTGCCCATTTTTCCTGCTTCCAACACATCAACTTTGAAAACTGACCGTTCACTTGCTGCCTAGTACATCCCACCACTTTACAGGTGCCACCGTAAAGAGATAATGTTATTCAAATTATTTCTCAGTGGTTTATGTTATGTTATGGCTGGTTGTTATATTTGGTATGTTATCCTACCACCTGCCCATTGGTTCCAATCCCTTCCACAATTCTCCAGACCATCTCACATGACCTCCTTCCCTTCATCACGACTATCATCAATGGCTCCATATCATCTGGTTATGTACCAACTGCATTCAAGAAAGCAAGGGTTATTCCCATCCTGAAGAAACCCACTCTGGATCCCTCTGATATTGGAAACTACTGACCGGTATCACAAGTCTCTTTTCTTTCTGAAATCCTTGAACACACTGTCTACAATCAACAGTCTCTCTACCTCTCACAGAAGGTCCTCATCCTCCTCATCCTTTCAGTAGTGTTTGTCACAGTCAACTGCAAGACTCTCTTGTCCACCCTCATGAGTCTTGGAATTTGTAGTGCAGCATGGCAGTGGTTTGCTTCCTACCTGCAGGGTTGCTCATACCAGATGACATGTTTGGCAGACATCTCATCATGGATGGCAGCTCATCAGCTGAAACTTAATCCCAGCAAAACTGATCTGCTGTTCATCCCAGCTGATTCATCACCATGTCAGGATCTTGTGATCTCTTTGGACAACTCTCTGATCCCACCTTCAGTTACTGCACACAACCCTGGGGTAACCATGTACAATCAACTGTCCTTTTCCTCTCACATTGCTAATCTGTCATGCTCATGTCGATTTCTCCTTTACAACATCAGAAGGATTCGTCCATTTCTATCCATACAGACCATTCAAGTTCAGTCTCTTCTCATTTTGAGACTGGACTACTGCAACTCACTCCTGGGAGGTCTGCCTCTGAGCACCATTCAACCTCTGCAACTGATCCAAAATGCAGCTACTCGACATGTTCTCCCACACCACCCTATTGCTACACTCCCTCCACTGGCTTCCTGTAGCTGCCCGCATGTGATGCTTGCCCACAAAGCCAAAAATGGACCAGCACCCACTTACCTCATACCCCGCATTGCACCACGCTTCCTCCAAACCTCTAGCACTGCTAGACTGGTGCCACCATCTCTCAGGGTACAAGGAAGTCATGCATCAAGACTCTTCTCTGTTCTGGTACCTAGGTGAGTCACTGTCAGTCTTCAAATGACACCTAAAGACCTACCTCTTCCTAAAGTACTTAAATTAGCACTGTTCATTTAAAAAATAAAATAAATAAACATAAATTGTCTGTGTTGTTCTTACTATATTACCTCCTAACAGCATTATAATACTGATGGTATTCTTAGTCCTAGTGAACCAGTATTGGGACATATTTATTGATAGAGACTTCAAAGCACTTCTGTAAGTTGTTTTGGATAAGGACATTTGCCAAATGCTGTAAATGGTAATTTAGAGGGTATTATAGAATAATACAATAAAACAAGAGAGGATTAGCTCAGGTAAAAAAGACTGTTCGCACTTGTTCTGTGTGTGAGCTAAAGAGAGAGAGCACGAATGCTTTAGTTCAGTGGATTGAAGATTTCTCATGGGTTGGAAATGGCAAAAGAGGATGCCAGTTCTTGCTGCTAGAGAGCATGTAACATGATTACACTTTGCTTAGGGAATTTGCTTTAAGGTCACCATGATTTTTGAAATGCAGCCATTTTGTATACCTTGTTAAATCATTCCTTAATTATTTTGCTGTTTCTTTACTTGCAATCAAAAAGAAGAATTCTGACATGCTTCCCTGTACTGGCGGAAAAAAAAAACCTATATAAACATGTTCACAAAGGAGCTCTAAGGGTAGTTATTAAAAATGTCAACAAAAAACGACAACATTAAAAATGTGTGAGTACATAACACAAGTACAAATCACTGTAAATGATAAAAATGCTAGGCTATACAGTGATGTTTGAAGGTTTGTGAACCCTTTAGAATTTTCTGTATTTCTGCATACAGTAAATATGACCTAAACATCAGTTTTTCACAAAAGTCCTAAAAGTAGACAATGAGAACCCAATTAAACAAATAAGTCAAAAAACATTATACTTGGTCATTTATTTATACTTGGTAATTTTATCCAATATTACACATCTGTAATTGGCAAAAGTATATGAACTTTTGCTTTCAGTATCTGGTGTGACCCCCTTATGCAACAATAACTAAATGTTTCCGTTAACTGTTGATCAGTCCTGCACATCAGAGTAATCTTCAACTCTGGGATGTTGGTGGGTTTCCTCACATGAACTGCTTGCTTCAGGTCATTCCACAACATTTCTATTGGATTAAGGTCAGGACTTTAACTTGGCCATTCCAAAACATTAACTTTATTCTTCTTTAACCATTCTTAGGTAGAATGACTTGTATACTTAGGGTCATTGACTTGCTGCATGACCCACTTTTTCTTAAGATTAAGATCACGGACAGATGTCCTGACCTTTGCCTTTAGAATTTGTTGATATAATTCAGCATTTACACTTCCATCAATGATGGCAAGTCGTTCCAGCCCAGATGCAACAAAACAGGCCCAAAACATGATTCTACCGCCAGCATGTTTCACAGATGGGATAAGGTTCTTATGCTGGAATACAGTGTTTTCCTTTCTCCAAGCATAACGCTCATTCAAACCAAACAGTTCTATTTTGGTCTCATCCATCCACAAAACATTTTCCAACAGCTTTCTGGCTTGTCCACATGATCTTTAGCAAATTGCAGACAGGCAGCAATTTTTTTTGGAGAGTGGTGGCTTTCTCCATGCAACCCCGTCATGCACACCATTGTTGTTCAGTGTTTTCCTGATGGTGGACTCATAAACATTAATTTTAGCCAATGTGAGAGAGTCCTTCTGATGCTCAGAAGTTACGACACTTATCTATTTTTAGGACTTTTGTGAAAATCTGATGATGTTTTAGGTCATATTTATGCAGAAATATTGAAAATTCTAAAGGGTTCACAAACTTTCAAGCACCACTGCACTACCAAAATTGTTTATAAGTAGTTTTATCCAACATTCAAACACTGGAAGTCACTCCTGTTATTTATACTCTCTCTTATGTTTAGTGTCTGTGCACCAGGTTGAAAAATGAGGCTTATAAAACTGAGGGTTTCTTGACTACGCTGCTGACAAATCCACAAATTATTCCCTCAGTAAAAAAGTAGCCATATGTCTGCAAAGATGAATTATAAAGATTTACAGCTTAATTTAACAAAATAACTTTCCTGAAGAAGTTATGCAAGTGTTTGTTTTGCATAAATGATTACTGACTGCCCCAACAACTTTCAACCTTTCAGCTTACCATTTATATTGCCATTTATAATAATTTAAAAAAATGTTGATTGAGGGGTGTGTAAGTCAGAAATCATACTCATAAAATACAGTGATGGGGGCTCCCAAGTGGTGTAACAGGAAAGTATCTGCCCTACTGTCCGGAGATCACAAGTTCCCAACAATTCCACAACCCTCACTGGCCAAGTGTCTAAATTCTCTGGGTGGGGGGAGTGACAAACACTCTCTCCACTGTCAATCACAGTGACACTAGCAAATCATGAGTGTCTGTGAGCTCATGTACAGTATGCGGAAGGTTACAGATAGAGCTTTCCTCTGAGTGTGTTATGCTGCTTCATGGCAGTTTGAAAAGATGCGGCTGGCTGGCTTCACATGTCTTGGTGAAAGCATGTGTTAGGCTTCACCCTCCCCAGTTGGTAGCTGTCATATGATAGGTGAGTGCTGGCTGGTGGGTGGGAATAGGCCCAGACCAAATTAGGAAGAAATTGGGGGAAAAAATATAAAGATAGAAAACAATGTAACAAAGCTTGGCAAAATGCATGTAGAAATCACAAAAAAATCACCAGAGCACCAAGAAAACTAAATTAAATAAATGATTAGATAATTATGTAAACAAATGCTTTAATACACTTTTTGTGCATCACATCCAGCATTTATTTTCTTTTTGTTGGTCCAAATATCCAGAACACATCACATTTCTAAAGCACTACTGCTTTATTATTTAGCTTAGTTTATGCACTAAAGTTAGTTTGGAACGGGATAAAAATGACCTCATTCAGACTCAATTTGGTCCACACCCCACTGTGATTGATGTGCCACCTGTCTACAGTAAATGCACTGCATTAAGGAGGAAAACATACCAGGGTTTGATTCAATGTGAAAGCACCCTAACTGTATTGTTTTGGGGACTGGTAGAGTTTGGTAGACAGGTGTCTATGTTTGTTGTCTAAAAGAAGCTCCTTAGTGTTGTATGCTGGTTGAAACTGAAAAAAAAACTGAAGAAAAGACAATATTTGGACAAATGCACCCACCGAGGTGGAAACATCCTCCTATATTTTCCTTGCCACATCCTCTAAAAGGCAGCAAATCCTCCAACTGCAGAGGTGTGTGCGCATGAAATGAGAAGGCCCAGGCACACACTAATATGATCGGTCACAGGCTGTTGGATGGAGGCAATGCGAAATAGCTTCCGAAGATAAGCGAAAAAGCCTTTCTCTCATCCAATGAAATATGTATGCCGTTCTAGCGGTTGGTGGTACAAAGGTGAATCTCCTCAATGCTATGCTTTTTAAGAGCACTCTCTTTTACCTCTTGTGCCCTCCTCCCTATCTTCCACCCTCTATATCTCCATGAAGCTAGGAAACAGAGTGGTCTGACCATTTTGCAATTAATCCATTCACTACTTCCTGTCTCGTTTGGATCCCTCAGTGAACTGGAGGATGCAGTATGTTTATGAGTGCTGAGCCTGTTAGCATTCAGAGGACTCTGAGCTATGCGTATAGTGACAAACATCTACATCTAATATGTTGCTCCATTGATTCTTCATTATATTTAATTCCCAGAATGGTTTTGGGGAATAGCGAGTGGTGGCGGTTGATGCAATTAATTTGTGCCTCTATTAAAGCAAAGTTATTAAAGGCGCACAATTTATAATTGAAAATATGAACCAAAATAACCTGTGAACTCATTAGCATTAGCACTGTTTTGTTTTGTTTGCTTGACTGCTTACACAGTCATATTTGTGGATGTGATTGATGGAAAAGGAGGGCTGATGTATAAGGTTACTTATCAAGGTGGCCGTTCCATTGTGCGGTCACATGCTGTTGTTATTAGGCTGATTGTTAATTGGGGGAACATGAAAAGTCAAGAACACATTGCCCTGGAACAATACACTCACACCTTACAAATTTTTTCCCCTGCTGTAACAAAAGATTTCTACTGAGCAAAGAATAGCGACACTGCTTAGGACCATTAATTAACACCTTTGGATTTTTTTGCTATTTGCCCTCTAATTGTTTGTAGCACTTGATGTTGAACCTTTTTTGATATTTCTACACTTATTGTTCATCAGTATGATCTACGCTACTGATAAATGGTGTGGGATCGAAACACTATTATTATACAATTTGACAAATTAATTAGGACTTGTATTATTTTTTATCATGATTATAGACTCCTGTGAGCAAGTACAAATGAGCAATTATACAGTACTTGGTTTATAAATGAATATTGTATTACTTATCGCTTGAAAAGATCTTTGCAGTAATAATGTTGTGACTCATTCATTGATTAATGTGTTGCTAAACTGCCCGCGTTGTATTGGACAAAACAACTCAGGATTGTCTGCAAAGATATGATTAATGATTGTTTGAGGGTGAGAGTAGTGGGATTAGCAGTGCGAAGTTTAGAAAGGAAACGGACAGTATCTGCACTCTGCTCCACTGGTGTAATGATTTATGTTGCTTGGTATGGCCTAAGGCTGTAGGAGCTTAAAGAAGCAGGGTCCATGGGCTTACTTTTCTGAATGAGAAATTGTATGAGCATTAGAGATTGTGTGTGTGTGTGTGTGTGTGTGTAAAATTTGTGGGTTTTTAAAAAATATTTTTCATTTATTAATAAAGATTTTATTTGTCAGTTTATAGCACCACCCCAACCGTCACTCTTTGCATTGTGACTACCTCTTCAGTCAAGTCTGGATTAATTCTATATTTACTAAATAATGCACTGTTTTGGGCATCTTCTATTTTGTGTAAGTATCCAAATCGCCAAATTAACATAGTTCACTAACTTATTACCCATAGTACACCATAAATATACAGTTGCAATCAAAATTATTCAACCAACATTGCAAATCAGATTTATTGTGAAAATCTACAGACTTTTAGCTGTTTGCAATGAACACATCAAACAAAAGCAATTGAAATAGTTCAACACAACGAATGCCTCAGTTGGTTTTCCCAAATTCAACTGAAAATGCAACTTATAATGACTTCTCCAGTTTCAAAATTGTTCAACCCCTTCATGGCAAGCATCTTAAGTACTTAGTAGAGCTCCCTTTTGCTGTTATGACCTGCTGCAAACAAGATGCATAGCTTCCAGCAGTGTTCTAGCAGGGTTAGCAGATAATGTGAAATGGAACATGATATGCAAAACAGAAATACTAGTGCAGTATGTCAGAGATTGTTAGTGTACAAAAACTACAAATGTGTCACAGAACCATGGCATTTATTGCAAGGCTGTTATATCAGCAAGAGTGCAAATAAAAGAGCTACCACAATATACAGTATCAAGTACAAAAGGAAAATACTGCTAAGAACTATGGTGCAATACACCAGTGACTGTACCCTCCTAATAAATTTGGCTGAACTAGGTCTGCTGAGGGTATTATTCTTTTACATGCTGTGGGTGGAGCTGAAGATTGCTGAAAGAGCTGCCAAGTGCCCTCTCATAGAAAGGGGGTTGTGGCCTTCCTGATCAGCTCATCCAGTCTCTTTAGTCGGCAGCACTGCCCTAACAGACAGCCACAAATAAGATCGCTAAGGCCACTACAGAGTTGTAAAATTTGTTTGATTTAACAGATTCAACTGGCAGTCCACAGATCATGATAGGTGTGGAAGGGGCATGATTTGAGCTGGAGGCAGTTCTGTTGGCACCACTCCACAAAGTCCACCAGTCTAGATTCTCCTTCTGGTCCAAAAGTAATACACAGTAGGATGGCAGAGTAGTCTGAGAACTTCCGCAGGTGAGAACTAGTCAAGTGGTATCTGAAGTCTGATGTGTAGCTCCTTGTGCTGTACACCACCCTCTCAGAAATGCAGTCCTGAAGCCTCACATACAACTTCCTACTAGTGAAGTAGCTTATTGTCCAGGATGCTGTGAAGGGGCATACCATTATATCATGCAGTAGTGATGACCTTTAGAGTACTTCCTGTCTTCTCCAAGGGAGAGAGGGCTCTGTGCAATAGGTAAATGACTGCATTAACTATCCTAATATATGGCTGGAAGGTGAATTATAGAGGGTCAATTGCTGGGCTGACCAGGGGTCTGAGGTGGCTGAGAAGATGCCTTTCCAGGCTATTCATCAGGTGTGATGTTATTGCCAGTGAGCTGTAGGGTGCACTGTAGGGTTTTCAGTTTTGGCACCAGATCTTTCACAGGACAGACTTTCTCCAGGATCAGGTTCAGATTGTAGATCGAATGCGTGAATGAATGCTATATAAATGAGCACTAACAATGTTCACTTTAAGGAAAACTAAAATGCACATGAAAGTATTTGTACAGTAGCAGCTTTAGCCTTTATCCATAGGAACAGACAGTTGTTTCAGGACTTTCCACAGGTTTGTAGATCTGGTTAGACATATCACTTGCACCTTTCAATCTGACTCTTCCCAGTGTGCAGGGGATTAAGGTCAAGGCCATTACACCACACACAGCACAGCCTTCTTCTTCTGAAGGAATCTGTTGTACAAGTTTTACATGTGTTTCAGGTTGGTGAAAATCAAATAATTTTTGTTTGATAAAATTTCTATAAATGACACGATATTCCTAACATTTTGGCAAGCAGCTAATCTCTTTTCTGAGTCTTCATTGCAGCAGTTGGTTTAATTCATTCATAATCAACTCTGGCCTTTGTCTCATTATTTGATGTGACAGCATGCAATTTTGGAGATATATATTCATAATCAGAGCTCAGAATGCCAAAATCCAGATGGAGGATTCATTTGTAATGAATTTAGATAGCTAGGCTGATGTTGTCTGAACAGAAAATATGCTCTACTTTAACTATCACATAGAGTTTAACCAAATAATCCAGTATTTGTTGCACACTCAAATTTATCTGCTGTATCCACAAGGATATCACATTGTTTGTTTATGTTATGATACCTTTATTATAGCATGAAGATTTGCTGTGATGAAGAAACTGTGGCAAAATCAGTTTAAAAAGGAATAATGTGGAATTCTTGCACTGTGATTTACACACTTGGCTTCCTCATGTGTTGTTTTCAATATGAGGTCATTAGATGTTCAAAAAAAAAAAAAGAAAAGGTATGCACTGTACACATAGTTCAGGTGAGATCCTATGAGTATTTATTGCTGGAGGTCCACAGACTATTTCCAAAACTTTGTCTAATCACAAGTAAGATGTTTGCATGTTCTCCCCGTGCTTCGGGGGTTTCCTCCGGGTACTCCAGTTTCCTCCTCCAGTCCAAAGATGTGTTTGGTGTTTCCAAATTGTCCATGGTGTGTGAATGTGTGTGGGATTGTGCCCTGCAATGGGTTGGCACCCTGCTCAGGGTGTCCCTTTCCTTGTTCCCCAAGTTCCCTTGGATGGGCTCCATGGTCCCCGTGACCCTGTGTAGGATAAGCAGTATGGAAAATACATGGATGGATGGACAAGTAAGATGTCCTTCAAATTAAGTGGAATCTAAAATTCACTAGTAAAGTTTTACATTAAAATTCCTAAGGTTAATTAACATGATTTACTGCATTAGTTAATATCAACATAATTTAACATAGTAAGGAAACACATGTATTAATTTATGTAATTTAAATAGAGTAGGAAACATCAACCCTGAATGACATATTAGCCTTTATAATAAATATGTGGTCTTCAGTGGCATTCAGAATAAATTTTGGAATGAAATTCTGATTTGACATTTTTAGCTTAAACTTCTTTCATGATGTTGGTCTATTTTCACTTAATGTTTACACTACCTGCTAATGACTACCTGCTGTTAAAGGTGCCAGTGTGATTTAACATTTGCTTCATGTGTACCTAAATAGAGTGGTGCAGCGTTGCTTTAATCGTTTGGTCTGTTCAGTTCTCTCACCTCCTCATCTGTACACTGTGCTCAAACAGAACAACATCCAAAGCTTCAACTTTCATGCTAATACTGCCATCAACACCATCATGACTTGTCATCACATATACTGTATCAGTGACTACCCAGCCAAGTTCTGCTGGAATGTAGCGCAAGTGCGTTGTCAAGCTGCACTGCCCTCGGGAACTTGGAGTTCAATGTTTAACTAAACTATAAATTTGTGCTCTTTTGTTTTTAGGAGCTAACAGTAAAAATGTTTTCTCTTATTAAACACCATTGTAACTGCTATAGCAATACACTCCTGTGACATCAGCTTGACACAGTACAATAACCTCTCATAGAAATAAGAACATACAGCATAATACCAGAATCACTAAGCACATCACACATATTTCAATATAAACATATTTTCCTTTCATTAATGTTTATTCCTTTTATTGTAGAAAAAACAATTCCACATAAATGAGCAGACATTAAATTACAGCATGTTCCTGAATAATAATCTACAGAAGTCTACTATTCTACTAATGAATATTGCAAATTAACAATTGCAAACATATTAATTAAGGCACTGGTTAATTTTGCTTGTTGTAGACTTATTTTTATTCATGGATGGAATAGACATTGGTTAATGTACAGTATGTGCTAGTTAACTGGCTTATTTAGTTCCTTGGATTAAAAAAAATGACTTAATACAAGTGTTATTTACTTAAGTTGTTTTAATGTTAATGGATTGCTGCAATTAATTTGGTAAAGAGAACCCAATTTTACTGAAAGGAATAATAAATAAAGAAACATATTTCTGACATCTGTTTTAATTTAATAGCATTGACCTCACTTGGATGAAATGTTTTAAATTATTGTTTCAAAAACATCAATATTCACAACCAATCTTTTACAGTCTGTTGAATGTATTTAAGCATGCGTTCCCCCAATGCATTTAAGTTCACCACATTTTTATGAAGTCAATAAGATGAGCCTCTTAAAAGCACTGCACCTCTGAGACTGCAGTTTAGTGGGTGAGCGAGTGCTCCCTGATCTGCCGCTTTTCCTTCTCTCATCCTCAGACAGCCACAGCACTTAGCCAATTCCTCTTCACCGCTGCATGTCAGGTCAATTAACAGTGATGCACTCGCATTTTCAACCTGACTTCTAATTAATGCAGCCTATATACATAACAACTTAGACCACATTCCACGTACTTTCATTTTTGTAAGATTTTAACCCTTTTGTTTACAACTTTAACAATGAAATTACGCAATTACTACAATATGCTCAGAAAAATTTAATGTCTGGTATTCATCTCCTGAGGAATTTTAGCAGAAATATTTGTTGAATTCATAGATAATACCTAAATGAAACAAATAAGAATCACGACTACTCCTGAAGTATCAAAGTGAAATTTTTTCGCAAACAAAATTTCCTCTGGGATGATTGGTAGTGCTGGTTGCCATGGTTTCCCTGGTAGTGTCTGGCTAGTGCAATATGTCCACACAAACTGCATATCTAGCTACAGAATGCTATCAAAATCAGCTCTTTAAATAAAAATTGCTTTATGCTAAATTAGATGCATTGCTGCATTGCTAATTAGTTGTATATACTCTAAATTGATGCATTCATGCTGAAAGAGAGAGGCTTTTTGGATTTTTGAACTAAGCTATTTAACCCCTAATGACTTGAAGAGATGAAGAGGTGGATTTTTCATGTTTTCTTTGATCTTTTCTTCTGTTTTTTTTTGTTGGCAATTTTGTGGCATAGTTTTTTTTGTATTTTTGTAGTGGATTTCTATACTATATTTTCTGGAATTGAGCTCTGTAACATTAGGAGTTCCTATTGATTATGCTCAGCTGGACTCAATCTTCAATTATGTATCTACAAAAGGGATGAACTGTTTGTTACTATGTGCTGAAACATCTGCTCACTAGTCTATTTTAACTCATTGATCTTTGCACTTTTTTCACTATGCATGTTTAAAATAATAAATATACATTTTAATAGACCTCTGTGGTCTGATTTTCATTCAGTGTGCGGACAGGCTCTGCCTTGGATTTGAAACATTTTCTTGCTTCAGGCACTTAAGGACATCTATATCTTATTTGAGCACAACCATCCTTCTACCTTCCTGCTGAAAATAAACATTTTGGAGAGAAATGCATGTGTATAAAGCCATCCAAACACTGAATCACTGTCTGTAGTGTCATATTAATTTGAGAATTTTGTGATTACTGATGTCTATTTGTAGTGAAAACACCGCCACCATTATATTTGGTTGCCTCAAACATATTTAGCCAATATCTAGAGCCAAAAAGTTTGAATAAAGTTTCAGAGTGAGGGAAAAAAACTCTGTATCATCATCATTTGCACTGGTAGTCGGCATATAGCTTTGTTTCTCAATTGAAAGGGAATGCATAACAAAAGTGAATGTGTTTAGATAACTTTGGATGAGTACAGATATATCTAAATCTGCTTGCCTTTCTTTCCAAATTTTTATAGTGAGTAATGACTCTTAATACAGTCACAGTGAGAGTGAGAGAGAGTATAGCAGGGCTCAGCACGGGTTCACATTGGTGGCCACATGCTATGATGTTCTCGGCTTGTTATACTTTCTAATTGTGCATTGCTGTGAGATACCAGTTTGTGTTTTGATACCAGCCACAGCGTAAAGTGTGTCTTGTCATTTATTTAAGACTAAGGAAATGACTGGACAGGGAATCTTGATTGAATTTTAGCTAAACTGCAAATGGGTCACTTTCTGAAGACTTTGTATAATTCACAGATGATAATCTAAACTTTAATTCAAATTCAGTATGTTGAGGTACAGAGCCAACACAACAGAAATTGTGTCAGTGGCTGATTATTTACTGACTGTGCTGTTAGATAATTCTATGGTAGCTCACTGTGCTCAGCTAGAAGATTGCTGAGTGGTGAGGAAAGCACTCAAACCCCTGCTGGGAGCACTTAGGCCTCCTTTCATTCTTGGAAAAGTCTGAACATCTGACATGTTCACATTTTGCAGATGAGTCTGGTCAGTACCCTACAGCAGATGCTACAATAATGGTCATATAATTATTGTACAATTATTGCGATTATAGCAGCACCAGCAGGCAGCCATCTAATTCGATTAAGCCAAAACTGTGAGTAATGCAAGGATAAAAGTTCCAATAGCTTGGACTTAATACAGCTCAATGCTGAACCTTTATTCACGACATGATGTATAAGGCTTGCATTAATGGTAGTGCCATAACTTAAATAGAATATTGCTTTTACAGCTTGTTTCTGCTATACAAAAACAAGGCAGTGCATAAAGATCTATTGCTATAAAGCTGATATTGTTCCACAGTGGTGCATCAATGCCATTGCCACCTTTACAAACAACCAAATGGGCCTCTGTTTCCTCACAGGCTGCTGTGACTGAGTGCCATTGCTCCATCTCATGTGCCTGTTTTATTGGCAGTGGTTCACGCCTGCGGATATTTATATTCTTTACTGCACATGCAGTCCCAGTTGAAACTAGAAATAAATAAAGCACTCGAGCAGTAGCCAAACGTAGGGAGGAGGAGGACTAATGGCCTGGAAGGCTGAGGAGGAATGAGGAGGCCCCAGGCAGGGAATGGCCTCCATATCCATCTCTTTTTCTCTCTTTCATCTGTGTTCTCACTTTTCCCAGCCGCTTAAACGGGCAGTTGTTAATGGCTGCCAGGTTGATGCGCTCTGAGGTTTAGGGAGGCTGCAGAGATGACAGATCTGCTATATTTCTCTGGCTGCTTCATTCTGAGCTACAGCGGCTCTCCACAGCAAAAACTGAGTAACATCTTTTCTCCTCCATCAGCAATATGCATTAAAGCAGAATGTTCTAAAGAAACGTTAAAAAACGTGTAACAGAGTAAAATAAGACACTATACAGTTTTAGCAGCTGCAACTGACTTCCTTCAAGTAAAAGATGGATTAGTTATGGATGAAGTGGGATTTAGTTGAAAAGAAAGATGCTAAAATTCCCAAAGTTAGTATTCCCAAAGGCCAGTAGCTTAAAAACGGATTTGGTAATAGGTTTTATTAACATGATAGGCATGATCCTTACTTGCAATATTAACTCTTTCATGTCAGACATTCTCATTCAAACAAGAGCAACAACAATACAGCTCAGAGAGTTGAATTATCACTACTTTGTAAAAAAAAAAAAAAATGGCCATTGGTCAATTGCTGAAATGATTGCAAAGTTTATAATTTATATTTAGATGAGATAATTATTGGGCTAAATTAAATGTTATCTAGTTATCAAGTTAACTCTTGTCAGCTAGCAGTCTAGTGTTAGCCATCACTATTGATTACAGAGAAGAGAAGAAAATATGCTGAAGCAGCAAAGCGGTTCTGTGTTCAACTTCAGTCTGTCACAGAAATCCCTCATATTGCTTTATTCAATAAATCTTTTAACACTTTAAGTAGCTGGTAGCAGCCTGCCCACTGTACTAGACTAATGTTGCTATATATTAGGGGTGTAACGCGATGCTTCTATCTGTATTTGTATCTGTTTAGTGCTCTAAATATCCATATTTATATCTGTATTTGGATTGAAACCTGAACTGGGTGTGGCCAGCTCATTCCTTTTTCTTTTTCTTTTTTTTTCTTTCTTTTTTTATTTTAAATATGAACCCTACCACTATAACCTCTGGAAAAAACCAAAAGGTAGAAATGGCAGCACTGTTGGCATGGTCTGTGAATTCTGGCTCTGCCACATCACATCACTGGAATTCACAATTGTCTAAAGGTGTGTTGATTTAGTTTTTTTGTATGCCATAATTTAAAATTTTCCCAAAATATAAACAACTTAGCCTAATTTAAACCATTGCAACCCTGGCCAGGCAGTTACTAAGGATGAATGAATGTTCTTATAATGAACATGGTCTTTGTTTTTCCTATTGGCTTCAGATCTGACTACTCACTGTCACCCCCATGAAAATAAAACTTCCTGCTCATGCAACTTTTTTGTGTTGCAACTTGCAGAATTCCAGTTCCGATGTATACGTCTTTTCTCAACCATACAGTGCTGTGTGTATTTGCCCCCGATTTCTTCTGTTTTTGTGTATATCTCATACTAAATAGTTTTATATCTTCAAACGAAATACAATATAAAAAAATGAAACCTAATTAAACACACAATACAGTGCATATATAAAAATTCTACATACCCCTGTTAAAATTGCAGGTTTTTTGTAAAAAAAATAAATGTAAAAAATGAAACCAAAATAAATGTCAGATTGTTTTTCATTTTTAATGTGATATAGCAACCATCTATGTTGCTATATCACTGAAATGTTTTAGGAGAAAAAAAAGAAAAAGAAAAACATTAACCTGGTTGCATAAGTGTGCACACCCATTAAGTAATACTTTGTTAAAACATCTTTTGCTTGTAATACAGCACTCATTCTTTTTGAGTAAGCGTCTACCAACTTAACACATCTTGATTTGGCAATTTATCCCACTTTTCATTGAAAACATACTACAGATCTATCAAATTGTAAGGGGATCTCCTGTATACAACCCTCTTCAAGTCATTCCACAGGTTTTTTTCTTATATATGATTTAGATCCGGGCTCTGACTGCGCCATTCCAAAACTTTGATGTTCTTCATCTGAAGCCGTTTCTTTGTTGACCTGAATTTGTGGTTTGTGTTGTTATCATGCTGGAAGGTGAAATTTTTCTTCATCTTCAGCTGTCTAGCAGAGGCCTGCATGTTATGTGCCAAATGGATAGCTCCATGATTCCATCTATCTTGACTAGAGCCTCAGTCCCAGCAGAAAAGAAGCAGGCCAATAGTATGATGCTGCCACCACCATGATTCACCATGGGTATAGTGTTATTTGGGTGATAAGCTCTTTTGTTTTTGTACCAAACATATGTTTCATATCTTTCTTTGTGGATCCTGACATCAGAAGATGGATGAAACTGTTAATTCTGAGCACAGTGAGATACCCCATTATGAAAGGGTGTGCACTCCAGGTTATTGTAAGTTTTGTCTTTTTCTTTTTTTACTATACCATTTCTATTTCTTTTTACCTTGAATTTTGTTGGTTGCTATATCATGTTAAAGGTGGAAAATGATCCGACATGATTTTTCTTAATTTTTTTGCATACAAAACCTGTAATTTTAACAGGGGTGTATGGACTTTTTATACTTTATATGTGTGACCGCCATGTCTTTTCTGGCCTTTATATATTGAAACAACCATGTAAGGGGAATAAGGGGAAAAAAATATTAAAATATTGTAGAAAAAAGTGATGAAAATATCCCAGTAACATTACCGTTAAGGACAAAGAATATCAGATACGTCAAAGATTTAAAGTATCTGAAATTATAAGGCATCTTTTATTCAAGTATGACTATTGGGTTATTGGTTATTTAGGATGGATACAAAATAAGATGAAAGCACACAATCAAACAGAGAAAATGCACCTAAACTAAAGCTCACCATGGCCTTCCCTTGAAAAAATCCTATTACATTGTTATTTGCTCCCTAATTAGCTCAAAGCTAAGTCATAGCACAATGGATATTTGAACAATTCTTCAGAGTGCCTTAGTAAAAGAAATTAAAGAAGTTAAAAAGAAAGTGCTGGGTTTGTTTCTACTCCTGTCACAGCAACACCCCTTGTTCTGTTGCATTGTATTTTTCTATTCTGCATTCTCATTCACAAATAAATAATGCTGTCCCATCACAACAGGAGATATACTCATGTTTCCTGCTCTAAATAGTGGAGTCCAATTCAGTTCATTTGCCTGAATCAACTCTCACTTTGAAAGGTGATTTCGATCCCTTAATACAACAGAAAATTAGTTAGAAGCATTCCTGCTGATTTTTATTTTTACTTAACCATAAGTGAGCAGGAGTTCTCTCAGAAGGCTCTTTCAATCTGGAGCAAAAGAAATTCATCAAAGGGAGAAGGGAAACTCATCGTGACAGAGCCGGGTCTGTGTTGGCCTGAGGGCTACTCATTGTTTAAAACTCTGATATGGATTTCTGCCAGTTAGTCCATTGCACATTAGAGCTCAGGATGATTGGCCTACTTAAGTATATTATATATTAGTGTATTTTAGTATAGGTATGAAAAATGTAATTAGAATAGTTTCGATTTGGCGATTCCGTGTTCTTATGCGGTTTAATTTATGCTTTTTTCTCATTATCACAGCCATAAGCCAGTTATCATTCCCCTAGGAGTAACTTGCATTTATAGGTCTTATTCAGGTTCCGCAGCAGTGTTAGGATGTTATCAAATGATGGGATCCAATATATGATATTTTATTCATGGCCACTCTCTTAGCCGAGGCTGGTATTGCTGTAGGTAAATTACTTTTATAATAATTAAATATCTAGTAGGGAATTCAAATGGCCCCAGTAGAGTTAAGCAACAAGGATGGACAAAAATGACATAACAGCTAATAGTTCATGTTAGTATCAGCTGGTCTGGAATCCATGAAGAATTGTATTAAGTATTAAAAGCAACCTCCTTGAAGCTTGGTGTATGTTATTGAGTCTAACAGCTATGGCTCTGTTTTCTTGATTTTTATGGGGCTACTGTATTTATTTAAAATGTTGAAAACACTATGGTTCATACATAACATTTGATTCAGAACAAATTCACATAGATAAAAGATATGTAGCTCTACACCTGTATAACCACAGCACTGCAGTTTAGATTTTCAGGATTTGGTTTGTCTGGTGCTGCTACACCAACAAATTCAGTGAGTTTCTTCGACCTTTTGCCACAACAAATGAAATAACACATTCCGACCAGTTTTACACCACACTATCAATCAATACAGCTGTTCATGTGTTCTTCACAAACCTCAGACTCTGTCCAAAAAACAATGATCTGATTTTATGCCTCATTTATCCAGGTGCATAACAATTGACATTGCTCTTAGTGGATGCAAGTTTTTGCCTGGGGAGCTTACAGTAAATGTAGTCCATTATTTCCAGTTCTATTTTATAAGCCTTTACTATACATATAAAAAAAGAAATTAT
>JANDJT010000092.1:13357034-13379425 GCA_024331685.1 Stegophilus panzeri | reverse complement strand
ATAAAAAGTGTATACACCCCTGTTAAAATGGCAGGTTTTTGTGATGTAAAATAATAATAAAAATTAATGTCAGAACTTTTTTGCACCCTCACTGTGAAATTACAATGTATAAAAATTAAGTGAAAAACAATCAGAAACATTGTAGGGGAAAATCTGAAAAATAAAAAAGTTACAATAACCTTGTGCACACCCTTTTTATAATTGGGGATGTGGATGTGTTCAGAATGAACCAATCACATTCAATCTCATATTCAAAAGTAATTATCATACAGTTGTCAATAATGAAATTATTCTGATGAACCCCAAATAATGATAAGCTGTTTCTGTAGGCTTTTCTTGACATCTTGGTTTCATCTGACTGCTGAAGCCATGGTTCGCAAAGAGCTTACAAAGCATGCACAGTATCTCATTTGTCAAAAGGTATCGATCAGGAGAGGGGAATGAAAAAATGTCCAAAACATTAGATGTACCATGGAACACCATGAAGGCCACCATCAACAAGGACGTCCCTCCAAAGTTTACTGATGGACAAGACAAAAGCTTACCAGGAAGCCTACCAAGAGACATATGGTAACATTAAAGAAGCTGCAGGAGTATCTGACAAGTACAGATTACTCTCTGCATGTGACAACTCTCATATTCTTCACGTCTAAGCTATGGGGTAGGGCAGCTAGACTGAAGCCTTCTCTCACAAAAGACATCCAAGCCCAACTAAATCACCTAAAACCATGTGGCAGAATTGTTATGGTCTGATGAGACCAATTCCAAAAGGTATAATTATTCCATAATTCCAAAAGTAGGCACTTTTGGTGGTAGACAGGAGTATTAGGCAGGTGGCACTCTGACCGGTCTGCAGCTACGCAGCCCCACTCACAGCAAGCTGTGATGCATCATGTTTTCTGGCCTTGCTATCATATCCAGCACTAACTTTTTCTGCAATTTTTGCTACAGTAGCTCTTCTGATCCAATCCATCCCCCACCCCCGTCCAAGGTGTCACTTCTCTGACAAGTCCTTTTAAACATCATCCACATTGCAGTGTATCTTCTCTGAATCTTTTCCCCCAGTATATTACTGAGTCTTAACATTAATATATTTAACTAATAATATAAATATATATATTTAATTAATATATTTAACCTGGGGTTATTTCTAATGGTCATTTTCCAGTCTTTAAAGATGACTGCACACCCAGTCCTTAAAAATTACTGACATGACAGATTTGAACAGGACTAAAATCCCAGAAATACTCTGGTAATTATTATAATTACTCCACCTCTCCATCTAAAATTATACTTATATGAATAGGGCTTATTACAACTTAAGACAATCTTCATATATAAATATTTATAAACATTGTCTAGATATGACTAAACTGTGTACTTTCATTTTTCTGTTTTTATACTTTATATAAAATTCACTTTCTAAAACTTTATAAAATTATTATTTCCATTTTTCTATTTTAGTTATAGTCCTTTGTGATTAAATTAGAAGGTATATGAAGGCTTCTGTGAAAACTGTAGGTGAAAACCTGACTTATGTATTGGAGGGAGCTCAAGTGTCCATTAGAGTCCATACAGCTTATGTATAATGTATTATAAATACTAGCTTGTAGCTCTGTCTGTAAAAATGCAGTCTTTAAATGGATTATTTTCAGTACTTATACTAAATCTAAAATAGTACCTTAAATCACATCGTAATGTCCTGGTTTCATTATATCATTATCACTCAGCTTTGCAAAATATTCAAATATGCAATATTATAATTCTCATGCAAATACTGACAGAAAAGAGTCTGTGTCTTTCTCTTGTATGGGTGTGTACATATATATCACCCATGCCAGCCCGTATGCGTGCCATGCTCACAGACACCACACTCGGTGTGACCTTTAGCTGGTGCCGACAGGCTGTCCTCCTCCTTGGGGGTGCCAGAGCTCCTCATGCATCTGATAATGACTATTATTGTGGCTAGAGAGAGCTGTGGGTACAGCAAAGGAGTGGATGAGAACGAAGATTAGTCCTCAATTACTCTGTCAACGCTGCCACTCTGACCAAGCTGAGTCAGCCTCAATAAGAATGGCTGCTTGGATGGACTAATTCAGCCTAGTTAAAGAGCAATTTGAATAGTATTTAAAACAGTGAGTATTTTTATTACCTGAATTTCATTGTGAAATGTCTGTTAAACACAAATTTTTACATTGACTACAAACTCAGTATTTATTCAGTATTTATTTATTCACAGTATTTATTCAAAATTCATTCAAATGAATTAAATTACAAAGGGGGAGTCAAATGAAAACCTTTTTTTTTTTTTGGATTGTGTACTATAAACAGTAGCAGTAGAAGGGGCTAATGACCATAGACCAGTAGTACATTTTGACTTTTGTAACTACAAATGTAATGTACTGTTTCTCCAATGTTTGTCACGTACATGTATTAAACAGATTCAAATGTATTTAGTCTGGGCAATGGATGCCCAATGGGTAGCACGATGGCACAGTGTGTAGTTTGATCCCGAGCTCAGGTCACTGTCTGTGTGGCGCTTCTGTTCTTACCATGTCTGAGGCCCTGTTTACACTAATGCATTTTCGCTTTAAAACGCATAACTTTTTCTATGGTTGCACCTGTCGTTTACACTACTCCGGCGTTTTCGACCCTCGAAAACAGAGACTTTTGGAAACGCCGAAGACCCCGTTTTAGTTTGAAAACTCCGGGCCCGCGTTTCATTGTAAACAGACCAAAACGAAGACTTTTGAAAATGAAGGCGTGGTTGCCCACATTTGCCCCCTGATTGGGTCTTCTGGATCATTGTGTATCCTTCCCTGATTCGTCAAGCCCCTACCATATGACCATTACTCTACCTTGATCGTATACACAACAACACAGATACTGAACCGCAAGCTTTGCTGGCTTTGTTGTCGTTCTTAACAGCCATTATGCAGTTAAATTCTGTATTTTATAATACTGCAGCTGCCTACATGCGCAAGAGGCAAGCTATGATTAGAGCAATCAGCAACAAATCTCATTTCAAGCGGCGTTAGACCAAAAGAGAGCGGACAGCGGACAATGAAACCTGCCGGTGACTAGCAACCAGCTTCCTGTTTACACTTGAATGCGCATGCCCAGTGTGCATGGATGGTCATGTGACATGCGTATTTGGTCGTGTAGTGTGGACAGAGATCGCTTCTGAAACACAGTGGAAACGCCAGTGTGAACCAGGATCCCCGTTATAAATGAAAACTCACTAGTGTAAACAAGGCCTGAGTGGGTTTCCTCTTAGCAGGTGCATTGGTAATGCTAAATTGCCCTGGGTGTGAATGAGTGTATGAATGTCTGTGCATGTTGCCCTGTGATGTGTAAGACATGTTTGCACAGAAATATATACTGTATGTTCCAATGTATTTTTAAAATATTAAATGTTTTGTAATAAAATTTAAAGGTAAAATGTCAGATTTTAAAGTGAAATATTTTGTATTTTAGATCTTACATAATGCATTCAGAAAAATAAAATTTCTTAAAAAGTACATATGATGATGCAGTCATTTATTAGTTATTTCATGGTATTAAGAAATTGCTTAATACAAAACAGCCAGATGGAACCTTATTAAAACTAAACAGTATTTGATCTTGAATAATAATGTTTAATCTATATTTGGTTAGTGTACAATTGTGATCATCTAAATTTGAAGTAACTTTAAAGTGTAGGCCTTGTTGGGCTGTAAATGTACATTTCAGTACTTTATAGTTTTTCTAGCTGAAATATCAACACATTTGAATGTCAAAAATGTCTCAAGCCAAATGGTTCATGAACACTCATCAGCTATCTTGAATTTCCACATTTCCCTCACTATGCCTAAAACACAAGGAAAATTCAAACTACAGGATGTTAAATTTTGGAATTTCACCCTCTCTGGTAAAAATGCCATTGCATTTCGTATCACGGGTTGTTCTGCAGCATTGTGCACCATGCAGATCTCAAGACTACAAGTGCAAATTAAATACACATTCAGAAAGAATTCAATGCTACATCCTAAACTGCATAATGTGCACTAAACAGTATGCCTAAATAGTAATGATACCAAAAATGCACCCAACATACTATTTAGGATTGGGACTCCCCCATGTATTTGCAACTTTCTGGATATAATTGTGTGCAGTATCCTCAATATTACAGAAGCATTATGGAAATAAATAACTTTATTGTGCACATCACAATAAAGCATCTCATTTACTCTGCTGTAATCTCTTAGGCTTCCATCTGTTTCCATTGTGTGTATTATTATTATTATTATTACCTGATTTGTGTTCTCTGTGCATTTTTTAAATCTAATCTGTGTATCTTTCCTAACCTGTCAAAAATATTAGGCATTAACCAGATAGTGTTAGCACATACGACACAGAGCAATAAATGTGAATATACATAATGAGGCAGGCAGACATCTATATGAAGCTCATCTGATGTAATGAGTTTGAAATGAAAAAATACATAGATTAGCCATTAGCTGGGTATCTTGAGTTCTCTAGCTAAACACCTGAGAAATCATTGACTAGCTTCCCAACAAAGAACAAATAAGTGCTTTACCTGAAAAAAGAGATCAGTCCTGAATCCATTTTCTTCTTATAGTTTCAATGATTTTCACTCACAGTGCAATTTTGAATGTTTGAACAGCTTGATTTGTTTAGGGGGCACCAAATGTAAAAAGTTCAATAATCTTTTATATCTGACGTTAAAAAACAACATTTTACTCCAGTCTGAAACATTTAGTTCATGATTCATATCAAATAACAGTATAACGTTTCTGTGTACATTTTAAATATAAATGGAAATGTTAAATAGAAGTAGAAGTTACATGTTTTGTTCTGATGCTAATGTGCACCACGGTCTTGGAGTGTGCGTCATTGGGAGTACCTAGTGCTGGCAAGGTTTGCCAGTTTTACACCATCCATTTATCCGAATTTACTTACTGTGACAGTACATACTGCATTCGATTCGGTATCTGCCATGTTGGCGCTACATCCGCCATGTTGGCATTGTAATGTGACCTACACTTAAAAAGAGCCAACACACTGCCTTCAGCAAATTTTTATTCTGACAGCTCTTCCGTGACAGCTCTTCCATGACAGCTCTTCCGTGCCAGTCATCCGTGTCGACTGATGGGATAGCATAGTGTCCATTGGTTCCATACTGCAGATTCTTGGTGGAAGAAGTAGATTATATGAGAACTTCTCGCCTACTGTTTTATGAATACTGACATAATACTCCTATGGTGTACTACTTTTCGCCTACTGAATAGTGGGGTAATAGGGTTATTCAGATGGAGCTCATATCTTTGCAGTCTCTCTGAAAACTGAATGATTCTGTATACTGTAGATAGACTTCCACTGTCTGCATTAATATTTCCCTTACTTTTCCATATCCTCTGTTTGTAGAAACTGATTTGATTTTATTCTGATTATTTGCTTTAAACCAAGATCTTGGTGACCAGCACAAAAAATGCCATCAGTAGACTTGCTTTTTACATCCTTAACCTTGTTCCAAAGCTAGCACCTTTGGCATAAAACTCACAACCCTACTGGAGGTCAGAGTGCAGGGGCAGTTAACAATACATTGAAGTTTAACATTTACATTTAAATGAAATATTTATATTTAATATTTATATCTATATTCACATTTTAAGTTTACAATGAAACTTACAGTTGCAATCAAAATTATACAGCCCCCATTGCAAATCAGGTTTATTGTCAAAATTGACAGACTTTCAGCTGTTGAACAAATCAAACAAAAGCAACTGAAATAGTTCAACACAACGAACGCTTAAAGTGGTTTCCCCAAATTCAACTGAAAATACAACTTATAATGATTTCTCCAGTTTCAAAATTATTCAACCCCTTCATTGCAAGTATCTTTAGTACTCAGTAGAGCACCCTTTTGCTGTTATGACCTGCTGCAAATGAGATGCATAGCTTCTGGCAGCGTTCCTGAAGAATCTTAGCCCATTCCTCATGATCAATGGCCTACAGTTCAGTAATATTCTTTGGTTTGCGTGCTGCAACCGCCGCCTTCAAATCCCACCAGAAATTTTCTATGGGGTTCAAGTCAGGTGACTGTGATGGCTCTGTAGAATCTTCCAGGACTTCTTTTGCAATCAAGCCTTGGTGGAATTTGAGGTATGCTTGGAATCATTGACTTGTTGGAAGGTCCAATGATGCCCAAGCTTCAGCTTCCTCACAGACGGCATGATGTTTTCTCCTAGGATTTCCTGATACGTCAATGAATCCATCTTGCTTTCCAAACGCTGCAGGTTTCCAGTGCCAAAGGATGCAAAGCAGCCCCAGAGCATCACCGAGCCACCACCATGCTTGTCTGTGGACAGAGTGTTCTTTCTTTATTATTCTTCCTCCAGGCATACATTGATCCCTTGTGCTGAAAAGTTCCAGTTTTGTTTCATTGCTCCACAGAACAGAATCCCATAACATCTGTGGCTTATTTATATGATTTTTAGCTGACTTTTCTTGTGCTTTTGGGTCAGTAGTGGTGTACGACTTGGAGTTCTGGCATGGAAACCTTTGGTGTCTAGTACACGCCTGACTGAAACCCCAGTACTTGTTGCCACCAAGTCTTGCTGCAGGTCTTTTGCAGCAAAAGCTTTTCTGCTTTCTCAGAAATCTGGTTGCAGCCATTGATAGCTATCTTTTTCTGCCCCATCCAGGAAGTGTACACTCTACAAACTCCTAGCAGTTCAGGTATTTCATGTGTTCCAGCTCAAGCACACCTGGTGCGACTAATGAAGCCCTTGATTAAGTTGCATCAGGTGTGCTTGAGACAACACCTATTTTGCATATTTGTGTTGTTGTGAGGGATTCTATTCACGGGGTTGAATAATTTTGAAACTGGAGAAGTCATTATAAGTTGCATATTCAGTTGAATTTGGGGAAACCACTTGAAGCATTCATTGTGTTGAACTATTTCAATTGCTTTTGTTTGATTTGTTCAGTGCAAACAGCTAAAAGTCTGTAAATTTTGACAATAAACCTGATTTGCAATGGGGATTGAATAATTTTGCAAGTGTAAAAATGTTTGTCAGGAATCACTATCTAAATGTATCAGAATGGCCTCAAAAAATTATGATAAAAAAAGAATATTCGACTTTTTATACTTTTTAAACTTGTTTGTTTACCTCCTTACCTTCTGAAAACTGAGCTGCTGGTTCTCTCCAGTCACCGTGTAGTCAGATTACTTTCATGCCTAATGTTTGACATACAGTATCTGAGCTGGCTGTTTTAGCTGAATTCTAACTAAACATCTCTTTCATCCTTTCTTTTTTAATAATTTACTTCCCTACTTTAATATCACCCATTGGTGTGCACTTTTCTCACATTTCTACCCTACTAAAGTAACACTCAATAAATGTCAATCTGCCAAGGGGTTGGTGTTTGTGAACCAATCACAAGTTTAGAGCTTGCAATTATGTTAAAGCACTAAAATTAATGAAATGCCAGTCCACATGGGCCCTATCATAAATTTACATCATATTAATTTCACTCAGTGATTTTTTTCTAGTATGGAAAGATCCATATTGCTCCAGACACATTCCATGCTGTATTAAGGAATTTGAAATTCCTGTAAAACCTCCAGTATGCAGGAAGGATGTTTATCCCCTGGTGCCATATGCTCATTTTTTTGTAGCCTGGTCTTTTTATAACAGTATTAGCCAAGCTATGCACCTTCCGAGCAACATATTCACAATGCTTTATGGCTATGAGAGCCTTCTTTTAATTCCTTTGGGACACATTTTTATGCTTCCAGCAATTGAATTCCTAGGGAAGATTTACAGGGGCATTAGTGGCTTAGGACAGATGAGGCTCAAATAACTGTGTGTCTTGAAATTACCAGGCTGAGGAGAAGGGAAGAAGGAGGAGGATGAACCAAGCTGTATTGTGGAGGAAAGTGGTTTCCTTTAGATTGTGAATAGTTGTATAGCATGAGATGTTGCATCGTAGTCTGCTCAAAATGATATACGTGCGGATCTGAGCAACAAAATACCATTTAATTCCCTTAAATTGAACATAATAGCTGGTTCATAAGGGTTAGAATAAAACGATACATTTTGAATCATCCAGTACTACAAATTGATACAAAATTTACATTCAATAGATTTCATTCAACATCTTGAAAGTAGTGCAACATTTCTTTATAACTGCTGGTTAAAAAAGGAAGATTTTTAATCAACACACCTGTGTGCTGTGTGAAAGCAAACATTTCGTAATCACTTTTGATACCATTGTTTAAAGCTTAATTCCACCACTGAATAAAGGACATCATCTAAGTTTCCAGTGGACTCTGTGCAAGCTTTCTTATTGTCTTCCCAACTTTTATCTTAAAGGGCACTTTGCTCACAATTGCTGACTCACCCCAAAAGTGTAATGTGTAAAGAAAATTGTTGCTCAAGAGAGAAGTCGCACTTGTTCTTTCTGACTAGCTGTTTCTTCTAACTCCGCAGCCTGAGGGAATTCTGTTCAGTTACGGGTGAATTGCTGACATCCAATTCTCTAGGATGAAGAATGTGCTATTACAGCTAAAGGCCCACACACTTGTACTCCACGCCTCAGTGTTCATATTTCCTTTAACTGCACTCATATGGGAAGGAAAGAGTCCACATTAAAGGCAGCTGGCAGCTCGGTTCATTTCTCTTGCTGCTGTAGGAGTGATAGTGGATTAATTTGATAGTAGCCAGCTTTGGATGGGGATAGTACCTTCAGTTTGGCCAGATGGAGAATTTTGCCAGACTGAAAAATGGCTAAATATGAACTGGTTGTGGCTAATATCTCATTAGCAATGCTTTACACAGCAATCAGTGAGATTAGTGAAAAGATGGAATTACAGAGAGAAGAGAGGTGCTACAGGACTCATGAGTCATAGACAGTCACATCATATCAATGCCCAAGTTCCTTCTTTTATTTCAGAATAGGGACCTTGATAGTACAGGGGTAAACATGAGGCATTCGGCTATAATAGCAGAACATGCTATGCAATGCCGGAGAAGTTTTTTTTTTAAATGGGATATTTACTATAAAATCAATTTTAGAGACAAATGCCCCAAAGAAAAATCTGATGTCATTGTGACTGTATTCTTCTGAGAAAGGACTTATGTCATTTATGTCATACACAGCATTCACATCATATCAGAATAAAACTGTGTACATAGACCTTTGGGAAATTGTAATCAAAAAAACCTGACCAAGCCTGGAATGGAAACAATTTACTGCTGTGCACCTAAGTAAATAAAGAATATCTACTTAAATTTAATTATAAAATATTTTATAATGAAGTTATAATGAATTACAACTGATCAATTACCCCTCCCACTTTAACTCTATTAAAGATTAGGAAGATGATTAATGTTTAATATAAACATGACTATATGCTAATTCTATCTAACAGATAAAAACTAATACTAGTAAATGAAATGGCAATGTGTGAAGGCTTCCAAGTAGGAATAATTGGACATTTTCCCCCTTTCTCCCAAATTCTTCCACATGAGTTTGAATGTACATCAATTCCCAGGAATAAATTGAAAAGCCCACACCTGATAAAACTAATTAGTCACTTGAAGACCAAGACCAACTGATTAAACAAGTGGAAACAGGTGCGCTTTGCTTAGTTGGATTGAAAATCTGCAGCTACACCAAATAAAACCAGATACCTCTACTCGGGTCATCTTCTAAGAAATTATAGTCTTATAAAGATTCTATATAGAATTGGCTGGTTTCTGGTTCTGACTAGCAGTAGTGCATGGAAAGATTGATGGAGGGCTGCATCTATTTTAGTTGCAATCAGAATTAGGTGTCTATATGTTTAATCTTAAAATTCTTAACTCTTTGGGCTTGAAGGAACAGACATGTTTTTTTTTTTAATTCAGATGATAGCAGCTAACTTTCAAAGCTTTGCTTCTAGCATATTCACTTAGAATTCACTGACTCAGATTAAAGACATTTGTTAATTTCACAGAAAATGTAGCTCCCTACTGACTTTGCAGTTCTACACTGCCTTGACTTGAAGTAGATGAGGATAAGGATCCAGAACTCATCCATGCTGTCACTTAGTATCTGGAATAAAACAATATGGCATCTCCGAATGGCAGGAATTGAAAGCAACAAATTAGATGTACTCTTGTTAGAATACTTGAATGCATACAGTGGGGTCCAAAAGTCTGAGACTATAGTGAAAATCTGTTAAAAAAACTTTTTTTAAAACCTTTTTTTTTAATCTTTTTTTTTTTTTTCCTTTTTCATTTAAAATAGGAAGCAAACAGGTTTGTTATTATAAATATTATCATTTAAAACAGAAGGTAAATGTTCAGTATCTTGCATATTTGGTCCTTATTTAAATGTAAGCACATTTGCAATGTTGACCATGTTAACTGCTTTGTACAAAAGGTGATTTTCCTCATGCCTAATCTTTTCTATTGAAGCATATGTTCAGATGGCACTCTAATTTAATATAAAATTGAGGATAAGGTTTTGCACAAACTTGTGGAGTCTATGCCAGCTCAAGTGCACACTGTCATTAAAGTAAAAAGGGGACATACCAAATACTAAGAAACTTGTGTAAATATTTAGAGATGATACTTTTCACTCAAGTTGTTGTGAATGATATATTTCTAATCAAAATTGTTGTAGTTAATTAGAAAGAAATGCTAAATAGATAAATTCTCACTAGTGCTCTCAGACTTTTGGACCTCACTGCCAAGGTTCTTATTTGAGTGTAATTAAATCAAATACTTGAATTTTTTTTTTAACAAAATATTTAACTTCACCAAGTTTATTTTTGTCTCTATGCCAGTAAAAAGATGGTATGTACAAATTTTAAATCATACAATTTCAACCTCCAATAAAAAAAAAAAACAACCCAAATGCTTAGTCATCAGCTTTGTGTGAGACAGTGGAGATAGAAGAGCATCCCTGGCCAAATTTTTCTTTAGTTTTCAATACTTCAAATGAAACAACGAGATAATGATCTACAAATTCTGCGAGCCAAAACATATGTAGATATGGGCATTTCACAGCTCAACATCCAACTTGTGGAAATCGATGTACAGCAGGTAGCTAGCTGAGTGAGCTACACTAGCTAACTGGATATTTTAATATTTTACAGCATGAAAGCTCAGTATTAAACTTAAGATGTCACTTCAATGTTGGGTAGAGATTACCTGTTGTGTTAAATATATCCAAGTGCTGTTATGGCCTATAGGTAACACTCAGGATAATGTGTAAGGAACATATTTTCAGGTTGCTAAATATTTATCTATGTATCTATGAATTAAATTAATATGTATCCACGAATCTAGCAAGCTGCTGAAACCCCAACAGCATTTGGCTAACATTACCTTTCTTTATCTACAGTTGATAATTGAGGTGGTGTTCCCTTCAGCATAGCTCACTTGGTTAGTTAACATAATTGTTCAAAATTGCATTCCTTAGATATAGAACATTTTCAGATTAGTTGTGTCAGTTGTAGACATGTAAAAAGTAATTTGTAAAGTAATTGAGTAGGTTTTTTTTTAGCAGCTAATTTATTTACTCTTCTATTTACTTTTCTTGATCACTACTTCTACTTTAGTTAATTATTAGTACAGTAACCATTCTTTCACTCGGGTCATTCTGTCTTGTACTCTTTCCACCACTGCTAAATGGTTTATTGCACTGGATAACTGATCACATGACTCTTCCACTGTGTAGCTGTTCCCCTTTAATAATGTCTCTCATCAGTTAGCATGGACCTCTGGGACATTTGTGAAAATGTTATTGTCTGGGATGTTTTGGTAGAGCGTTACTTAAATGTAGAGACTGCGTCAGCTCAGTGTGCTGGTCTTTTTCCAACATAAGAGGTTTTGGCATGGAGGCGGAGGCCCTTCACCACAAGCTGCTTCATTACTGTCAGGATCCTCAGAGAATATGCAGCATAATTAATGCTTCCATGATGAATTACACGCGCCACTTCCTAACACTGCCGATGCCTGCACTTTTTTTGACAAAATAAATTAATTTACATCCTCGCCCTCCTTCTCACTCCCCTGAATGATTTACTCTGACTTTCAGTGATTAAAAAGTCACAATATTTACAACCCTAATAGTTTGGGTCTGTTTGAGCAAATTATCTGAATGCTTTGATACTTCTTACTGCTTTCTAAGTGGTTCTGGTTGAAGCTGGCTCTGACAAGTGATGGCCTTTGTGGTACTCACAGGTGTTTTGTTCATGCTTTTCATCATTAGTCAACTCTACCATTAGCAATGCCCCACAGCCGAGTCAGCAAAATTTAACCTCTCATTGCACACAGTGTCATGCTACGTTAAACTGCTGCCATTTGTCCATGACTGGGACTGGAGCTTAATATGGAGGTATTAAGGTTCTGTTTTTTTCATGCTTCATAAAACAATTGATGTGTTTATTATTTTAATATAGATCATATAATTTTCTGTGTGTTGCAAGGTGTTTGCAAGAAAAGCGTTTGATAGGGTTAAGTAAAAGTAATAACTTCAATTGATAGGGTTAAGTAAAAGTAATAACTTCAACTGATGTGGATGTGAAACAGTAAATAAAGTTAAAATAATTATCTGTTGTTTTACTGGACTTCATCAACAGCTATTTGTTTGTTTTTTTTCTAGGTCATGGAACAGAAGTATAATGTGACTCCAAATTCAAATGTTTTTGTAGCAATTTGCAAGAAATCTAATATACATTATCTAATCCACCTTAGGTATTTGTATTAGGAGACCAAATGTAATGTTTTACTTGTCATAACATCTAAGTTTTGTTAAGGAATTTTCCATGCTGACTTGTACTAGAACACCTTGACAACTGATTTTGTAGCTCAGTGTACTTTGAGTATGTCAGAGTTGCACAATGTTGATCTGACTTAAAAAATGAAAGAACATAAAAAATGGAAGAAGCTGACGATTATTTGAACAAGACTTTGTAAATGTTTATGTAGGTTTGTGTCAGTTATCATGGTTTATGTATATTTCATGTAGCCCTGTGAACACTGCCCATAAAAAAGGGGTTGCCAAACTAGGGGTTGCGACCCGTTGTGGTTGATTTACCAGTAGGGTCATGAGAAAAACTAACTATTACCTTTTTTGTTGCATTCATTTATTTTACAAATGAATATCACTCTAACTTTGAAGACATATTTTGTGTACTACTGAAAAAGCCACATTTAAATAGTTCAGCAATAAAAGGGACAAATTTCTCCATTCATCTTCCTCTGCTAGGTTCCTTGACAATATCCAGTTAAAAAAAAAAGGAAAATTTAATTGAATTTACCCAAATATTTATTGAATTTGGGTTTACAAATGTGATGATAAATAATGAGGAGAAATACCAAGGTTTGGTGTCACAGAACATTTCATAATGTTGCCAAAAAGTTGCTTTAAGTGTTGTTGAATTATTAGATTTAAATAAGATGTGGAAGACATGTTTAGCAAATTAAATAACCTATTACAATTCATGCACCGTTTATCCAATTCTACACTCTTAAGTATTTTCCTCATTTGTGCTAAAGTGTGAATCCAGTTATGTTCAGTAACATGGAGGTATTTACTGTTTTTCATATCCTCATATTCAGCAGATTTCAAAGACCCAGCTACACTTTACCTCAAGTTAGACGACTCTCAGCCTGTGCTGAAAGAGATAACATTCAAGATGTTTATTTTGCCTCAGTCCAACATCTCGCACAGATTAAACCTCATCAGTTTGACAGTAACCCATTTCAGTGCCACTGCTTACTGAGCTCTACTTACAGTGCTTCACAACTCTTAAATTCTACAGTCAGAGAAGTTAAACTTTTATTCTTCCTCTTTTCTAATCTGTTCCCTCTCATGAAGAATGGCAGTTGCCAGATTTGGCAAACAGCTCATCCTATATTTTCTTCTCAATCCTACACTCCTACACTTTTCAGCTTAGGATAGAGAGTAAATCGACTGAGATAAAGGTAAAAGGGTTGTTCATGTTAGACGTGTGACAGCATAGGCAAGATTAAAAGAAATGTCAGCATAGTATCTTCAGACACCTCAACCAGCTGCCTTGTTAAGATAAAGTACGTCATCTTAGCACCCAGTGTCTCAAGTCTTTTTACAGCTAAATTTAAAAATCATCTCATCATGCCACAAACATCCTGCAGATCTGTAAGATGTATTGCAGGTTGAAATTAAAGTGGTGACACTGAACATTCAGTTTCTTCAAGTCATTTCTACACATCATTGATTTAAAAAATGTAGACCTGTTTAATAACAAGACCTGTGGTTATTGACTCAGACAGTGTGTGTGTGTGTGAAACAGAATCTATTTTCTTGAACTATATATGAACAATTACTCCACCTAAGACAATGCCTAGAGGTACACTACCAGTCAAGAGTTTAGACTTTCTTTCATTTTTTTTTTTTTTTTTTTTCTTCCACATTTTAGAATAATAATAATAAAGTCATCAAAACTCTGGAATTACACAAATGGGAATTATGTTATGATAAAAAAATCCAAAATAAATCAAAATAATTTAGTATTTTAGCATCTTCAAAGTAGACACCCTTTTTGCCTAGATTTTCCAGAAATGTATTCTTGGCATTTTCTCAACTGATTTCTTGAGGAATTCCCCTGAGATGCTTTTAAATAGTATTAAAGGAGTTCACACCTATGCTGGACACTTATTGGCTGCTTTTCTGAATATTTTGCTCCAAGTCTTACATTAAAAATATATATATTTTTTTGTAAATAAAATGTTTGTTTTCTAATGAAAGAAATGAACATGTTGGCACGATTAATCATACACCTTCAGATCAAAAGATTTTTTTAATTAATGGAAACATTTCAGTTAAGTGTCTCCAAACTTTTGACACCAGTAGTGTAGCTCATTTGAGAATTGAGCTTATAAAAAGAAAGGGAGTGGGGGAAAAAGCAGAAAAGTGAACAATTATTCATAGCATGAATAATGCTCCACTGTCAGCTCTGGTAAATGCATTTGGTAGGAAGTGCCCCATCCTGAATTTACAGCACTCTAATTGGATGAACATACTGTGAGGAAGGATTTCATTTGCAACAAATTAGCAGATCTGATGGTCTTAAATTGTTCTGCACAGTTTTCTCTGCATTATTCTTCTCTCCTCTCAACACATTCTACCAAATAATTTAGCAACACCTTGACTTGAGTCTCATTTTTGTGTAGTGCGGCTGCTGCTGACTTTTTTTTTTTATTTTTTAATTTTTTTTATTATTTGTTTCACAGTTCACAGTCTCTTTCCCTGGCATTTCAGCATATTGTGCTGCTGTAATCAACACATTTGTTTGAATATGTGTCAAATCTGAAGAAGAAGCAAATAAGTCTCCATAACAATATCTGCACATACAGTAACAGTGCCTCTCAGGATGAAAAAGTTGCCTCACTCTGTTAACTTACAGGAGAACTCAAATTAATAGATGCGCACACAAAGGCCTCAGATTCAATATCAGGCTACACTTCAGGCTCACTGTTTCCACAGCAACCTCACAGTTGAAACTCATGCTTGCTGCATACATGTGTCTCAGCACAGTCCAAAAGGCCTTGGTCAATTATGAAATGTGTTGCTCCTTCAGAAGCCTTACTATACCTTAAAGGATGGCATATCTCGAGTACTGTTCCCTTGATGTTGGACTCTGGCAAATTTTCAGGGTGAAAGGCAACATTCAGGAGAGCCTTTCTTTTCCAGCACACTCGGTCTCATGACAGCACGAGAGCTGATGTGAGTGTAAATAATCCATCCTGCGGCGGTTGTCAGAAAAGGAAGAGTACAGACTGTCAGCCGCAGACAGAGACACCGCTCAGTCTGAAACTCTGATCAAATGCTCCTCCTTCCCTCCTGTATGGAATCAAAGAGGTTCTATCAGCTCTCTCACACCAGACATCTGCTTGCATCTCTCTCTCTCTCTCTCACACTCTCTCTCTCTCACACACACACACACACACACACACACAGACAGAGAGAGAGCATACATACAGCTGATGTCCTTGTACTGTAGTTGTTTGTGTGCTGGATGGCTGATGATTAGTGACTGTACTTGTCATTTATGTCTCCTCCTGATTGATGGAGTAACATCCACTAAATACTATTTCAGGGGTATCAAACCTAAATTGTGCTAAAGTCCAGTTACCTTTTCGTGCTTAACCTTTCATAATTAGTTCATGGCAATAAATACAACAAATTGTCATGTTATGTCAAGTAGTCATGTTATGTTTTGCACCTGTGTTTGATGTTACCACTTTTGACTAGTATCATGGACTCTGAACAGATGAGACGTCTGTTTTAAGTTTAAGTAAGCGAAAATAAATAATGTACATAATTCTCTGTCCAAGTGTCTTTAAACATTGTCTTTGTCATCAACTTGGTTTTTGTTTTGAACAGCTAATCAGGCTAAAGACGGGTAAATGAAAAAAATATATATATATGAAAGGCTGTTAAAACGCTCTCCTTTCAGAGGTTCTGGTACAGAAACTGCGATGGTTCATCACAATTTTTACCCCTTTCATGTATGAATTATGAAATCCTGATAACTGATTTCTCTCTTTTTTTTTTATTCTTCACACACGCTTCTTCATAGTGACCACTATGCATGAAAGGGTTAAAAATGGAGTTGCTGAATTATGGCCATTTTGTCATATATTTATTAGTTCTGCTGCAGTATTTTTGAGTGCTCGCTTTGTGCATTCACACTAAACTCCCAGTGGGCGAGTGAGATGGTTGTATGTTCCATTTTCCATCACTGTGAAACATCTGTGTTTGTTGGTTCTAGATATTTATTCATACTCACAGCTTCTGAACCAGCCAGAGATATTTGTTTGAAGACAGTCCGTCTGACACTATAAACAGTCATGTCTATACAGATGGTCACGTTGAAATTTGCAAGGAATTCAGGAAACTTAAAAGGTAACTTGCTTTGAATAAGATTAAATTATATTAGATTCAACTTTATTGAGTACAGGCACTAATACAAAGTTAGCAGTCTAGCATCTAGTGAAGTGAAGAGTAAGCAGATAAATAGAATGGCAAAGTATACATGTATAGTGAAACCCAGTGATTAATATAAGCAGTGTAAATAGAGTGTAAATATCAATCACAGGGCATAATGTACACACTCATTTACACTTAAGGGCAACTTACAGTAGCATCGCCAATCCACCGAGCACCGTGTTTTTTGGAGGTGGGAGGAAACCCATGGATGCAGGGAGAACATGCAAAATTCAACAGAAACTTTGGACTGAACCAAAGACCCTGGAGCTATGAGATGACAACTGTGCCACCTGAGTGATAATTATGCATATAATAAATATGAATAATATATATTTTTTAAAAAGTGTGATATGTAAAAACTGTGCAAAGGAATATATGCAAAAGATTATGTGCAGAAACAATGTATAGGAATATGTAACAAGATGTGCATGTACATCTTTAATCATGCTTTGTTTGCATTTGGTCCTGCCTGATTACACTAGACAAATGATTTGTTCTTGGTCCCAAGAGGAGAGACTAACAGTGTGAGGTTTGAGCCATATAAGAGTGTTGCAGCCCAAACTCGGCAGATTCTTGTACTCTTTTGATGCAGGGTGGAACTGTGGTAGTAGGCATGAAACCGTGTGACAGGTCAGGCTCAGAGAGCACCAGTCCTCCATTTCATTATCATAGCAGAACAAAGCGGTGCCCCATTGCTATGCGCCTCACCTGTCACCTCACTGTGCTGCTCCCTGTATGTGTGTGCTTGTGTGCATACTTCATCGGCAGGTGATCCCACTACAGTATGGGAGCATGTCAGTGTGTTTGTGTGCAATTGTTGGTTACAGCTGGATGAATATTTGATGCTGCACTTCAGCATGAGCACTTTTCCTTTCCTGTTGCAGGAGCTCACACACTCATCTGAGAAAGGAACTAGGCCAGTCACAGCATGTAAAGGGGCTGCAGGTGGCTCAAGGATTCCTTGGAGGTTTGATTTAACTGTCCCTACATCTCTAAAAATGAGCTACTTTGGTGTAACTTGATGTCAGGATCTCCCATGTTCCTTGCTGCATTAAACTTTCAGTCTAATTGAACTTCCCAAAGGCTAACTGGCTCTTTTGTTCAACATCGCAGAATGCATCAGGCTGCTAAATGGGGCTGCAAGGCAGAGAGCAACTATAAAAGCCTCTTCTCTGTGACCTGGCAAATCCAAAGGCTTTCTTTCTCTTGTTCATCATTGCTTCAAACTTATTTTCTTTTCTTTTTCAGAAAACTTTTAATCTACATTTTATTTTAAGGGCTCTTTATTTTCTATAGCAATTTGCTATACACAGAATATACATTCAGCAATTTGCAATACACAGAATATACATTCAGAAATAGAGGCGCACTGGTACATTTTCCCAACCTATGTGTACAGACTGTCATAAGGCACTGTGCACTGTATTTTGGGTTTTTTTGCCCTTCATGTCGCAGCAGCAATAGCATGTGCTTGCACAACACCAGCTGCCTGAAAGCATCCATCACTACTGCTCATAAATCTGCACATATTCTCATTTTCAGATGCGTCATGAAAAATGAGACACCCATTTCTTCCATGCTGCTCAGGTTTAGGAAGATTAGTTAGGGTACAACATCGGGTAAGATAATGGTTTACTCATCTGGCTCATCATTTCAATCACTGATTCTTTGCAACTTTTATGAAGTTCCCTCTACATGCACCAGCTCATACGTTCTGGTCTGACAACTGAGGTTGTAGAGACCATGATGAACACTATAGCACTACCCAAGAGGAAATTGTATGTGCTCAAGTGGCGACTTTTTGCCTCATGGTGTGAGGAACATCAGCTAGACCAAGTGAACTGTGCAATAGATACAGTCCTGCAGTTCTTACAAGGACGTTTCTCAGCAGGGTTGGCTCCTTCTACAATCAGGGTCTACATGGCCACCATTTTGGCCAGTCATGCCCCTATTGATGGAGCCTCTGTGGGCCAACATCCTCTAACTTCAAGGTTTATGCGTGGTGTCAAGTGGCTGAGGCCCATCTGCAGAACATTCATACCTTCCTGGGACCTTTCTGTGGTCCTGGAAGGTCTGTCAGGTGCCTCATTTGAGCCCTTAGAGTTAGCCTCTGAGAAGCTTCTGACTCTAAAGGTAACTCATCTGCTGGCCCTGACATCTCTGAAATGTGTAGATCTACAAGCTCTCTCTGTTGCCTCTTCCTGCCTTGACTTTGCCCTTGACTTTGGATTCGCCAAGGCCTTCCTATATCCTAGGCCGGATTATATTCCTAAAGTGCCTACAACTGCTGCCCAGCCAGTAGTACTGCAGGCTTTCTGCCCTCCTCCATTACTCACACCGGAACAAGAGAAATTGCACCTACTGTGTCCAGTAAGGGCTCTCTGTACTTATGTCCACTGCCTCGGCCAGTGGCGTAAGTCGGAGCAGCTGCTGGTCTGCTTTGGCGGTGACAGTAGGGGTGATGCTGTTTTGAAGAAGCACATCTTTAATTGGATAGTGGAAGCAATCTCTATTGCTTATGAGGCACGTGGTCTTGCTATGTCTCTGGGCATAAGGGCTCATTCCACTAGGGGGGTTGCCTCCTTGAAGGTTTTGTCCAAAGGGGTACCCTTAGAGGCTGTATGTGCTGCAGCGGGGTGGTCTATGCCACACACATTCATTTGATATTACAACCTGGATATACCTTCCACCCCGGGCTCGAGTGTCTTACAGTGACCCTCAGGCTCAGACCTTTTGAACAGGCCATGCCCTCAGTATGACGGAGTGGGTATTCTCGTTCCCACAGCATAAAGCTCACGCAAGGTTGAGGTTGCTCACGCAATCCTTTGAAATGGAACATCTGGGTTACCCCTGTTCCCTGAGAAGGGAAGAAGACATTGCGTATCTTTTTCATACTGGGGCATGCCTGTGAATTGCATCTTCACGGTTCACAGGTACCTTTTTTATATCTTTTGACACGATTAATTGCCATGTCACCTGATCACGGCAGGCCTATAAATAGGCATGATGTTACACAAGCTTCAGATACCAGTCACGCACAAGGGTGCTTCCCACAGAGTACAGCTCATGCAACATCCCGTTCCCTTCTCAGGGAACAGGGTTAACTCAAACATTTTTGGAATGCAAAAGAAACCAGAGAACTCTGAGGAAATCCATATGGACATGCACAGACATGCACAGACAGTAACTCAAGCTCAGATTCAAACTGAGGACCCTTGAGCTGTGAGGCATCAAATGTACTGTCCTTGTCCTAAAATGTTTGATAAAATGTACAATATATTAAAATATGTATTGTCTTGATTACAAGAGGATTTAGGGTTGCAGTCACCTCACCTAATATCAAATATAATGCCACCAACAATCAAGGTTTTCAAAATACTGTGTTTGTTTGCATAATTCTGTACCATTATGCATTCATAAATGTATTGTAGTATTGTGATATGAATTGGAATATAATTTACAAATTTATCACAGGTTAAATCAATATTTAAGGGGTATATAGGTTGTTTCCTCCAGAGCCCTTAAATATTCAGAACTTCAAGAGTGTTTCCCTATGACAGAGGGTTATTAGCTTCCTCTATTAAAATCCTTTAGGAAGCTAAGAACCCTTAATTATGCAAAGAACCCCTAATTGAACCGTTTCTATAACTATATTGTATCAGACATCACTGGTAAATGTCCCATGAGGTCAATGTTACCCTTACTCAGTGTCTAAGAACCTTTATTTTCAGTAGTTTCATGACAATGTTTTAATATATATATTAGCTGGGAACTTGTAATGCCATTTATGAGAACTCTAGATGTTTTATGAATATATTAGTGGTGGTTGGGTTCATACAATTGGTCTGGTGCAGATGCTGTAGCTCAAGCAGTTAAAGCATTAATGTAAGCATTAGTTTTTCTTAGGAATCTAGCAATAATGGATGCGCACAAATAAAAGTCTGTGGTTTTTAGGTTTGCATTTTGTTAATTTTGCTGAATAGCTTTCAGAATGCAAACCGGCTACACATTTGCAGCTTCTAGATATAATTGCAGGTATTCCCTAATGATGCCGTTTTATTTACTAAGCCAACTCTCCATGGCCATCTGCATGGGCAGGAAAATGCCCTGAAATAATGGCATTTCAAGCCCAGTCTAAAAATGCAAGCAAATAAGTAACTACATGTGTAATTATTTGATTTGTGTTTCTGTTTTGCTTTATCACAATTGGAAAGGCTCATGAAGAACAATGAAGGAAGTAATGAATACCTAACCATGCAGAATACATTTTTGCCAGTGCAAAGAAGGGTGTGTTTAATGGGCACATTTTCTCACATGGCTTAAAATAGAATGCTTTGGACACCATATCTCAAATGATATTACCTTTTCCCATCTGTATTACACTATTCAGGGGAAAGTGTGAGAAGGGCATTGATTTCTTTCTGTATCACTGATATATATATATTTATTTATTTATTTATTAGGAGTGTGAATCTACCTCTTTCATATGATTTAACATTTCAAATGCATAGTATATGATATAAAAACAATACAATAACACACATAATGATTCAATATACTTCACTACTGATCTGATACAATGCATTTCAGCACTGATGCAGTATGATTCAATTCAGTTAACTGTAATAATATTATTTATTATTTATATATAAATAAATATATTTATTTTCACCTAGTGCTGTGTTTGGGACTGTTATTTTTATTTATTTATTTATTTATTTTTAATTCAGATCAGGTATTATTATTATTTATTATTATTATTATTATTATTATTATTATTATTATTATTATTGTTATTTTACCTGCCCCTGACAGTTGGTGCTATTTCCCAAAAAAATTAGCAAACTTGTAGCCTAAATTAAACCACTGTAACCTGACCATGGAGTTACAAAGGATGAATGAATGAGTGCTGTAAATGTATCACCATTATTAATCATATTAAAGAAATTGGTATTGCTTTGTCCCATGAGTTTCATATCTGACTGATCGTTCACATGTACTTGAAAATTTGGAAGCACGCTTGTCTAGAATGTCTATATATGCATTATATATAGCATTAAGATTTCCCTTCACTGGAACCAAGAGGTCCAAACCTGTTCCAGCTTGACAATGCCCCATCTGCACAAATTGAGCTCCATGAAGACATGGATTGTTAAGCTTAGCGTGGAAGAACTTGAGTGTCCTGCACAGGGCCCTGACCTCAACGCCACTGAACACCTTTGGGACAAACCAAAGGCCTCCTCACACATCAGTGTCTGACCTCACTTGTGGCCAAATGAGCAAATCCACACAGCCATGCTCCAAAATCTAGTGGAAAGCCTTCCCAGAAGAGTGGAGGTTATTATAACAGCAAAGGG